>JAWPHD010007528.1:120000-127825 GCA_037043455.1 Cyrtodaria siliqua | reverse complement strand
TAGGATAAATAACACGATACAAACACAACCATAGGATAAATAACATAATACAATACAAACACAACCATAGGATAAATAACATGATATAATACAATAAAAACACAACCATTGGATAAATAACATGATACAATACAATACAACCACAACCATAGGATACATAACATAAAACAATACAATACAAACACAACCATAGGATAAATAACACGATACAATACAATACAAACACAACCATATGATAAATAACATAAAACAATACAATACAAACACAACCATAGGTCAAATAACATGATACAATACAAACACAACCATAGGATAAATAACATGATACAATACAATACAAACACAACCATAGGATAAATAACATGATACAATACAATACAAACACAGCCATAGGATAAATAACATGATATAATACAATACAAACACAACCATAGGATAAATAACACGATACAATACAATACAAACACAACCATAGGATAAATAACATGATACAATACAATACAAACACAACCATAGGATAAATAACACGATACAATACAATACAAACACAACCATAGGATAAATAACATGATACAATACAATACAAACACAACCATAGGATAAATAACACGATACAATACAATACAAACACAACGATATGATAAATAACATGATACAATACAATACAAACACAACCATAGGATAAATAACATGATACAATACAATACTAACACAACCATAGGATAAATAACATGATACAATACAATATATCACAACGATAGGATAAATAACATGATACAATACAATACTAACACAACCATAGGATAAATAACATGATACAATAAATACAAACACAACGATAGGATAAATAACATGATACAATGCAATACAAACACAACCATTACAAACACAACCATTGGATAAATAACATGATACAATACAATACAAACACAACCATAGGATAAATAACATAAAACAATACAATACAAACACAACCATAGGATAAATAACATAAAACAATACAATACAAACACAACCATAGGATAAATAACACGATAAAATACAATACAAACACAACCATAGGATAAATAACATAAAACAATACAATACAAACACAACCATAGGTCAAATAACATGATACAATACAAACACAACCATAGGATAAATAACATGATACAATACAATACAAACACAACCATAGGATACATAACATTATACAATACAATACAAACACAGCCATAGGATAAATAACATGATATAATACAATACAAACACAACCATAGGATAAATTACACGATGCAATACAATACAAACACAGCCATAGGATAAATAACATAATACAATACAAACACAACCATAGGATAAATAACATAATACACTACAAACACAATCATAGGATAAATAACATGATATAATACAATACAAACACAACCATTGGATAAATAACATGATACAATACAATACAAACACAACAATAGGATAAATAACATAAAACAATACAATACAAACACAACCATAGGATAAATAACATAAAACAATACAATACAAACACAACCATAGGTCAAATAACATGATACAATACAAACACAACCATAGGATAAATAACATGATACAATACAATACAAACACAACCATAGGATAAATAACATGATACAATACAATACAAACACAGCCATAGGATAAATAACATGATATAATACAATACAAACACAACCATAGGATAAATAACACGATACAATACAATACAGACACAGCCATAGGATAAATAACATAATACAATACAAACACAACCATAGGATAAATAACATAATACAATACAAACACAATCATAGGATAAATAACACGATACAAACACAACCATAGGATAAATAACATAATACAATACAAACACAACCATAGGATAAATAACATGATACAATACAATACAAACACAGCCATAGGATAAATAACATAATACAAAACAAAACAAACACAACCATAGGATAAATAACATAATACAATACAAACACAATCAGAGGATAAATAACACGATACAAACACAACCATAGGATAAATAACACGATACCATACAATACAAACACAGCCATAGGATAAATAACATAATACAATACAATACAAACACAACCATAGGATAAATAACATAATACAATACAAACACAACCATAGGATAAATAACATGATACAATACAATACAAACACAACCATAGGATAAATAACATGATACAATACAATACAAACACAGCCATAGGATAAATAACATAATACAATACAATACAAACACAGCCATAGGATAAATAACATAATACAATACAATACAAACACAACCATAGGATAAATAACATAATACAATACAGACACAATCATAGGATAAATAACACGATACAAGCACAACCATAGGATAAATAACATAATACAATACAAACACAACCATAGGATAAATAACATGATACAATACAATACAACCACAACCACAGGATAAATAACACGATATAATACAAACACAACAATAGGATAAATATCATGATATAATACAAACACAACCATAGGATAAATAACACGATATAATACAAACACAACCATAGGATAAATAACACGATATAATACAAAACAATCAAGTTTGTACATGGATATAACACGTTAAGAACATCTAATGACAACGCCTTGAACGGAAACTGTAAATAGATGCCGTGAAAAACTTAAACTGGGTGTAACGAAACAAGTAATAGATAGAGTATGGTCTCACCGAGTTGGTTGATTTAAAATTGGAGATTGGCGTAACTCATCGAGGTGTTTAAATCAACCAACGAGATGAGACCATACTTTGTAGCATGTCCATTTCATCTGTCTGTCATCCTCTAACTTCCGATAACTGGTAGGTTAAATGATTTACAACTGTGCAAATACAAAGGAAATGTCAGCGACCATGCTAAGACAAATAAACAGTCCATGAACTAAGTAACATGAACTGTTATATACGACTTTAGCAGCTATCTCTTAAAGGTTTTACTACTTTCCAGTGTGGCAGCACGCATACTGTAGTTTTACTACTTTCCACTGTGGCAGCATACATACTGTAGTTTTGCTACTTTCCAGTGTGGCAGCATGCATACTGTAGTTTTGCTACTTTCCAGTGTGACAGCATACATACTGTGGTTTTGCTACTTTCCAGTGTGGCAGCATGCATACTGTAGTTTTACTACTTTCCACTGTGGCAGCATACATACTGTAGTTTTGCTACTTTCCAGTGTGGCAGCATGCATACTGTAGTTTTGCTACTTTCCAGTGTCGCAGCATACATACTGTAGTTTTGCTACTTTCCAGTGTCGCAGCATACATACTGTAGTTTTGCTACTTTCCAGTGTGGCAGCATGCATACTGTGGTTTTACTACTTTCCAGTGTGGCAGCATGCATACTGTAGTTTTGCTACTTTCCAGTGTGGCAGCATGCATACTGTAGTTTTGCTACTTTCCAGTGTGGCAGCATGCATACTAGAGTTTTGCTACTTTCCATTGTGACAGCATGCATACTGTAGTTTTACTATTTTCCAGTGTGGCAGCATACATACTGTAGTTTTGCTACTTTCCAGTGTGGCAGCATGCACTGTAGTTTTGCTACTTTCCAGTGTGGCAGCATGCATACTGTAGTTTTGCTACTTTCCAGTGTGGCAGATACATACTGTAGTTTTGCTACTTTCCAGTGTGGCAGCATGCATACTGTGGTTTTGCTACTTTCCAGTGTGGCAGCATACATACTGTAGTTTTACTACTTTCCAGTGTGACAGCATACATACTATAGTTTTGCTACTTTCCAGTGTGGCAACATACATACTGTAGTTTTGCTACTTTCTAGTGTGACAGCATGCATACTGTAGTTTTGCTACTTTCCAGTGTGGCAGCATGCATACTGTAGTTTTGCTACTTTCCAGTGTGGCAGCATGCATACTGTAGTTTTGCTACTTTCCAGTGTGGCAGCATGCATACTGTGGTTTTGCTACTTTCCAGTGTGGCAACATGCATACTGTGGTTTTGATACTTTCCAGTGTGACAGCATGCATTCTGTAGTTTTGCTACTTTCCAGTGTGGCAGCATGCATACTGTAGTTTTGCTACTTTCCAGTGTGGCAGCATGCATACTGTAGTTTTGCTACTTTCCAGTGTGGCATTATACATACTGTAGTTTTGCTACTTTCCAGTGTGGCAGCATGCATACTGTAGTTTTGCTACTTTCCAGTGTGGCAGCATGCATACTGTAGTTTTGCTACTTTCCAGTGTGGCAGCATACATACTGTAGTTTTGCTACTTTCCAGTGTGGCAGCATACATACTGTAGTTTTGCTACTTTCCAGTGTGGCAGCATGCATACTGTAGTTTTGCTACTTTCCAGTGTGGCAACATGCATACTGTGGTTTTGATACTTTCCAGTGTGGCAGCATGCATACTGTAGTTTTGCTACTTTCCAGTGTGGCAGCATGCATACTGTAGTTTTGCTACTTTCCAGTGTGACAGCATACATACTGTAGTTTTGCTACTTTCCAGTGTGTCAGCATACATACTTTAGTTTTGCTACTTTTCAGTGTGGCAGCATGCATACTGTGGTTTTACTACTTTCCAGTGTGGCAGCATGCATACTGTGGTTTTACTACTTTCCAGTGTGGCAGCATGCATACTGTAGTTTTGCTACTTTCCAGTGTGGCAGCATACATACTGTAGTTTTGCTACTTTCCAGTGTGGCAGTTTTGCTACTTTCCAGTGTGGCAACATGCATACTGTGGTTTTGATACTTTCCACTGTGGCAGCATGCATACTGTAGTTTTACTACTTTCCAGTGTGGCAGCATACATACTGTAGTTTTGCTACTTTCCAGTGTGGCAGCATGCATACTATAGTTTTGCTACTTTTCAGTGTGGCAGCATGCATACTGTGGTTTTACTACTTTCCAGTGTGGCAGCATGCATACTGTAGTTTTACTATTTTCCACTGTGGCAGCATGCATACTGTAGTTTTACTACTTTCCAGTGTGGCAGCATACATACTGTAGTTTTGCTACTTTCCAGTGTGGCAGCATACATACTTTAGTGTTGCTACTTTTCAGTGTGGCAGCATGCATACTGTGGTTTTACTACTTTCCAGTGTGGCAGCATGCACACTGTAGTTTTACTATTTTCCAGTGTGACAGCATACATACTGTAGTTTTGCTAAAAACTACATATACTGTAGTTTTACTACTTTCCAGTGTGGCAGCATACATACTGTAGTTTTGCATTAACACGAATCAGTATAAGAGTTTTAATTTCTAGACGCTAATAAAATGAAAGTTGTATTAATTATGTGCTATCATAGAACATCTTAATGTGTAAGTAAATACAAATAAAATACATACATTTTACTGTTTCAAAAAACATTTTTTGTGTTCCACATCAGTTTAAACACGCTTACTATAGCTCCTTGCACACGTGTTTAATATACACCATGTCCGTGCACACACGTGTTTAATATACACCATGTCCGTGCACACACGTGTTTAATATATTCCATGTACGTGCACACACTTGTTTAATATACTCCATGTACGTGCACAGTCTACATAACTCTTACAGAATTTGTTTATCAACGACATGCACTGTCATTAACTAGAAATACGTGTTAATCATCAGTACACTGACAACCACCTTGTTGTATGTGTATCAAGTCAAGCATGAAACGTTTTTCGTTTCTTCAATTTTGCTACAGCCTACATTTCAATAGCAAGTCACCGAGTCATGCAATGATTCAGATATCAGTTAAAGTTATTGCAGCTATATCTTGCGCATCCGAAAATAGGATTTATTTGCAAATATAACATTTAGATCTACGTATCGAATAGGGAATAAACATATTTACCAAGCGGAACATTTTATTTCGTAAAAAGAGCGCATAGGTATTGCGACTCAACCGGCTTGTAAAAATCAATAAATACTGAAAAGGTGATCCCTTGGAAGCAACAAACACAAACAAGAGAGAAAAGTAGCAGACTCGGTTTTATTGAGTCTGTTCATGAGAGGTAATTATAAGATGCAACACCTCCCACGCCTCCTAGCACCGGCTTAAGTGATATTCTACTTTAAAGCAACACATAATGGGCTTGATGATCCCAAAGGACCAGTAAATAATAACACTACTGATTTTCAGTCGTGGCGACTTCAAATAATCATGTCATTTAGTTGTATTTCAATGAGTTTGTCAGTAAAACTGTCAATACAAATCAATCCCTTAACCGCTATCGACATTTTGATTTTTTGCAACAATTTATCAGTCAGTCGTCCATCTGTCGCACTTAGTGTTTAATGCATATTTTAACGCTTTGCCATTTAGCAAAATGTGCGAACATTACGCAAACGTCTGATATACTGTCTCAGATTTAAATAATATACTTAACCTTTAATGACAGATATGTTTCTGTTAAACAGAATAGTACATTTACGTTCTAAAAACTAACATCCATGATCCGTGTATAACATTCCAGTTAAAAGACAAAGAACACGATCGTATTTATAAATGCAGTCCGTTAAAACAATCACTAAACTATATCTCACAAATGTTTTTTCAAATGTCAAAAATCCATAACTGCTGCAACAGATGGTAAAACACACGCACTTCTAAATGTCACTGTTAAACTGTCGTTATCATATATTAGTTTAATGTATAACTTTCGGCCTTCACAATGTCAGCGTATAACTCCTGCATTGTCAGCATCCATGCATTATGATAACATGTAACCAATCGAGTCGGAGACGAGATTGATTAATTGCGCGTACGTTATCTATAACTGTTTTAATTCACAAACTATACACACAAACTGTTCCCAGATATTAACTTTTAATAATCATGTCAACTTACTCAGCATTTAAGATACAAACAAATGGGAAAATACCAACTCTATATAGAGGTATGGTTAATAATCAGTGGCGTAGCTGCCTATAGGCACTGTGGGCACGTGCCTACATGTACATTGTCTCCAGAAATAAAAATGCCAAAAATGCAATAAAAACAGAAGGGTTTAGTGGGTGGATGGGTATGGTCAGTTCATATCAATTTTTACTCGTGGTCTTTTCAGAAAATAAAAGTCGAACTGTTTTCGCTCTCGGTCTTTCGGAACCAAACACCCCATGATTGTGCAAAATTTCGAAAGATTGTCAGAAAGCAAGTATTCATATTAATATATGTTATTTTGTTCTGTTCCGATGTTTTTGCTGTGCAATCGCAGATTAAAAAAGCTTGAAATCGCGGGTTAAAAACATATTGTTTGCTGCTTAAAATACCGTCAGAATGCAGGAAAACATCTCGCTGGGGCACGCCCCCGGACCACTTAGACCTTGTGCCTACACACTGATTTAGGCATAGCTACACCCCTGAATAATTATGTTATATATCGATGCCAATAGTTTTAGTAATGTTCTAATTATTTTAATCAATAAATTATGCCAGTAAAATTCACGAACAAACAATCTCAAATACGTAGAGTAACCGTTTAGTAACCGAAAGTGTAAACGCTGGGTTAAACATACGAAACTACTACGCAATAATGATTGCTTCATTTGAGTACTCTGTTACGGATAAGTATTTCAATATTGCCATGTGAACCTTTAAACATAAATATATACATAAATATATACCTATAAATACGCAAGCCCATTAGTAGTTATTTGAAGTATTTGATGTTACGGTCAATTAAAGCGTTTTTGCGACAGTGATTACAGTTTACATGCTCTATTTATTACAATTTGATAATGATTACACGTGTTTGTAGTTTTAAAGGGACACACGGCAATCTTGATTTTTTTAAAACTGACGGCGTCCCATTAGATTTTC
>JAWPHD010007528.1:0-115000 GCA_037043455.1 Cyrtodaria siliqua | reverse complement strand
ACATAAAATACCATTTAAACAAACAAATATAAGAACGTTCAACACATTTAAGGTGCAGTCTTGAAGTTTGTATTAAGATTAACTAATCTATTATAATTTGACTTTAAAGCGACACATGGCACACCCTCTCATGAATGTGATATTTATTTTATTATACCGAAATCCGCTCGGGCCAAAATAAGGTTTATTTTCAGTATAGATTTCACTTCGCCGGATTTTTCTTTCTTCAAAAACTTGCTGAGAAAGTTATATCGTTGGACTGGAAATAACCTAAATAAGAAAATGAGTGTTAGTTTATTAAAATCGGTAATGTTCTTTTGAAGTTATGATGAGTTAAAATAGCAATTTCCCCATACTGAGACGATGACGTCACCGAAACAGTAGGCACACCAACGCGTATCAAAGCTGCGCATGTGATACATTTTCTACTACACACCCTGCGATTTACTATCACCCTGTACTATCACCCTGTACTATCAACCTCCTGTTAGATAGGTACAAGACACATTTTGATGCAAGGCATCAAAGACGCCGCATTTTTGTTTAAAAAGTGGAAAGAAAGAAGCTGCAATGCATGTGAAAAACTGAATGTGATCTTAAAGATGATCGAACGCTTCTTTAAATAATAGAAACAACCCAATTAGGTAACATGAGTCATGAATCAGGTAGTGTTGGGCAGTGGGCTATAAATTCAACGAGAAAGATGCGCATATAAAAAAATGCTTTTGTTTTCATTTGCAAACAATGTTTTGTACAAAATGAAACAAGACATTGACTTAAATTGTCTTCATTGTCTCAATAAATTGTCTTCGCTGTCTCAATAAATGGTCATCGTTGTCTCAATAAATTGCCTTTATTGTCTCAATAAATTGAAGATTTACATTATTCGGCAAAAATGAGGGATGACCTATATATTTCAAATTCATCATTATTACTGAGAACTGAAAAAATAGCAAAATTTAGCATGAGCGTTTTATGCGATGCATATTTTTCTCGTATACGATTTATACCACTCTCGGGCCTACGGCCCACAAGAGGAGCAGTATAAATCGCATATACTCGAAAAATTATGCTATAAATATTACTAATACAGTTGCAGGTGCTTTATAATACAGTTGCAAGTGCTATTGTTTGTCAGAGGCATCTTATTGGTTTGACTGGTAGAAATAGATAAATGATTGACAACTGGCGCCTTGTTAATTACGTTAACAGTGGAGTATGTGGTCCAGTGGTAGAGTATTGGACTTCAGATCGAAATAATGTGGGTTCGATCCTTGCCGCGGCCATGTTATTTATCCTTGAGCAAGATAATTAATCGACATTGCTTAGTTCTACCCTGGAAACCGGCACATACTCTTTGAATGAGGGTGTTGCAGTATCAGTAGATATAGATAGATAGATATTTGCCCAGTATTCAACCCTTAACCCGCTAAGCACGACTACAATAGCCTATGCGTCCATTGTAAACCCAGATCAGATCAGGCTGATCAGGGTTAACAATGTCCGGCTGCTGATCATAGACTATCATCTTCATAGACTCTATCCGGCTTAGTGTTTATGATAGGTTTTATCGATAGTCTCTATATAGGTCACACTTTAAAACATGAAAAGTGCTCGTAGTAAAATCTTCATGAATAAATGGTGCAAGTATTTGAAATGCTGAGTCATCTGATTGGTTTAGAAAGTAGAGTAAACACTAAGGTAAGTGTTTCCATCTGCGTCTCGGTGTCGTAGACCGTCTTGAAGTGGCATGGCTTTGATGTAAATTAGATAAATATATATCATTTTGATAAGAAATGCATGCAATTAACACTCTAATCGATGTTATCAGAATATGCACAACTTAGCAGAACGTTTATGAAAAACGCATTGCCAAAGTCACGGTGGGTTTACTGTTGTAAAATAATTTACTGCAACGTTTGTTGTCATTAATGAATGCAGTTTTCTCCTCAACTGCGTGACAAAGGAAAACGTTTACAAACACAATTACAGAAACGGTAGGATTCCAACCATTACAGAAAGGGTAGGAGTCCAACCATTACAGAAAGGGTAGGAGTCCAGCCATTACAGAAAGGGTAGGTATCTAACCATTACAGAAAGGGTAGGAGTCCAACCATTACAGAAAGGGTAGGAGTCCAACCATTACAGAAAGGGTAGGAGTCCAACCATTACAGAAAGGGTAGGAGTCCAACCATTACAGAAAGGGTAGGAGTCCAACCATTACAGAAAGGGTAGGATTCCAATCATTACAGGAAGGGTAGGAGTCCAACCATTACAGAAAGGGTAGGAGTCCAACCATTACAGAAAGGGTAGGAGTCCAACCATTACAGGAAGGGTAGGAGTCCAACCATTACAGAAAGGGTAGGATTCCAATCATTACAGGAAGGGTAGGAGTCCAACCATTACAGAAAGGGTAGGAGTCCACCCATTACAGAAACGGTAGGTATCTAACCTTTACAGAAAGGGTAGGAGTCCAACCATTACAGAAAGGGTAGGAGTTCAACCATTGCAGAAAGGGTAGGAGTCCAACCATTACAGAAAGGGTAGGATTCCAACCATTACAGACACGGTATGAGTCTAACCATTACAGAAAGTGTAGGAGTTCAACCATTACAGAAAGGGTAGGAGTCCAACCATTACAGAAAGTGTAGGTGTCCAACCATTACAGAAAGGGTAGGATTCCAGTCATTACAGAAAGTGTAGAAGTCCAACCATTCACCTTAAACAAAGTGATTAAACTGCATCCATTTCCCATATATTCAACCTCTCCCTCCAGTCATCGGATCTGGAAATCTTCTCTGTAAGGTACACATATATTTGTATAAGGTACACATATATCTGTGTATCTTACACATATATCTGTAAATTTATACATATAAATGTATCTTACACACATATATGTATAAGGTACACATATATATATGTATAAGGTACACATATATCCCTATAAGGCACACACATATATCTGTATAAGGTACACATATATCTGTATAAGTTACACATATATCTCTATAGGGTACACATATATTTGTATAAGGTACACATATATCAGTATACGGTACACATATATATGTATATAAGGTACACATATATCTCTACCAGGTACACATATATCGATGTAAGGTACACATATATCTATGTAAGGTACACATATATATCTGTAAGGTACACATATATCTGTATAATGTATACATATAACTGCATAAGATACACATATATCTCTATAAGGTACACATATACCTCTATAAGGTACACATGTATCTCTGTAAGGTACACATATATCTCTATACTGTACACACATATCTGTATAAGGTACACATATATCTGTGTACGGTACACATATATCTCTATAAGGTGCACATATATCTCTATAAGGTACACATGTATCTCCAAATCGGATTATGATTCAAACACAGGCGCCTATCTTGTATCACAAATCGTGCATATGGAAATCAGTCTTCATTAGTTTCACATTTATGTACACAGACGCCTCTCTTGTATCACAAATCGAGCATATGGGACTCAGGCTTTATTAGTTTCACATTTATGTACTCAGATGCCTCTCTTGTATACATCATAGATCGCGCATATAAAAATCAGGCTTTATTAGTTCCACATTTATGTATCCAGACGACTCTCTTGTATCACAGATCGTGCATATGGAACTCGGGCTTTATTAGTTTCACATTTATGTACACATACGCCTCTCTTGTATCACAAATCGTGCATATGGAACTCGGGCTTTATTAGTTTCACATTTATGTACACAGACGCCTCACTTGTATCACAAATCGTGCATATGGAACTCGGGCTTTATTAGTTTCACATTTATGTACACAGACGCCTCTCTTGTATCACAAATCGTGCTTATGGAACTCGGGCTTTATTAGTTTCACATTTATGTACACAGACGCCTCTCTTGTATCACAAATCGTGCATATGGAACTCGGGCTTTATTAGTTTCACATTTATGTACACAGACGCCTCTCTTGTATCACAAATCGTGCTAATGGAACTCGGGCTTTATTAGTTTCACATTTATGTACACAGACGCCTCTCTTGTATCACAAATCGTGCATATGGAACTCGGGCTTTATTAGTTTCACATTTATGTACACAGACGCCTCTCTTGTATCACAAATCGTGCTTATGGAACTCGGGCTTTATTAGTTTCACATTTATGTACACAGACGCCTCTCTTGTATCACAAATCGTGCATATGGAACTCGGGCTTTATTAGTTTCACATTTATGTACACAGACGCCTCTCTTGTATCACAAATCGTGCTTATGGAACTCGGGCTTTATTAGTTTCACATTTATGTACACAGACGCCTCTCTTGTATCACAAATCGTGCATATGGATCTCGGGCTTTATTAGTTTCACATTTATGTACACAGACGCCTCACTTGTATCACAAATCGTGCATATGGAACTCGGGCTTTATTAGTTTCACATTTATGTACCCAGACGCCTCTCTTGTATCATAAATCGTGCATATGGAACTCGGGCTTTATTAGTTTCACATTTATGTACACAGACGCCTCACTTGTATCACAAATCGTGCATATGGATCTCGGGCTTTATTAGTTTCACATTTATGTACCCAGACGCCTCTCTTGTATCACAAATCGTGCATATGGAACTCGGGCTTTATTAGTTTCACATTTATGTACCCAGACGCCTCACTTGTATCACAAATCGCAAATTATGTAATCTTGCAGACAAATCATGACAAAATATGCACTTATCTAAATGATTATAGTGGTTTACAAAATTGTCTTCCCATTTGTTTAAGTCGTTAAAGTTAAGGGCAATCACATCGTCGTGGGAACCTAGCCTAAAATTATAAAAAATATGTTGGAAAATGGATGGGTGCTGAGTATATTATTTGTTATTATTTGGGAAGAAGTGGCATTTTCAGCAGTCTTACATAAATATATTCCCGTTGATTAGCGTGTGACCGTCTTTTTGGGAGATACTATTTTGTTTCTTAGTTTGTGTTTGAGGTTGGGTGTGTGTGGGGTGGGGGGGGGGGGGGGGGGGGGGGGGTTGGGGCGGGGTTGAGGAGTTGAGGTGTGTGTGGGGGGGGGGGAATGAGGTGTGGTGGGAGAGGTAGATGTGTTTCTGATAGAAGCCAATGATCCTGATTTCTTAAAGAAATTAACGAGACATAATTATTGTTAAACTTGTTAATTTGCAATAATGAAATGCAATAATATGATATAAAACAACGAGTGATTTACGGGTGTACATATTTGTTAATAAGTAGGTTTTCACTACTGTATGTTTTTATGTTTGTATTGCTAAAGAGGCACTCAAATATCAATTGTCGAGCCCGGTTGCATAGGAGCTTACATGCGATAGGTGTAAGTGTGTCCGTCCATGTGTGCGTACGTACGTCTGTGTGTGCGTCCGTCCATGTGTGCGTACGTACGTCTGTGTGTGCGTCCGTGCGTTCGAATACTATCTAGGTTACGGTAAAAGTTATATTTAGATTGACTTTTAGGCGCGGGATATTAACCAAACTGAATCAGTATGTTCCTCGTATCGACTTGACATGTTCATCGCCGTAACTTACTTTCTCTGAAATATAGGTCACATCCAGTTTAGGGTACAACTTCTGTTTACATCCAAGTTAAGGTACACCTTCTGTTTATCTCTACTTTTAAGCACGGACTATTTCAGCCAAACTGCACCAGAATGACTTTCTCATCGACCTGACATGGTGAACCAATATTTTAGTCGCCGTGACCTATTTTCTCTAAGATATAGGTCACGTCCAGTTAACGGTACACGTTCTGAATATCAGACTCTAAATATCAGCTTCTATCTGGTATATTGACCAAACATTATGTACATGTTCCTTTTATCGAGCTGATATGGTTTACGAATTGTGTTCGAGTCCAGTTTTCGGTACGACTTCTAAATCTCAGATTGTCATGGCGTTAAATGATCAAGCTGCATAAGACATCTGACGGTGGGATATTGACTAAACTGTGTCAGTGTCGTCCTCTCACCAAGCAGACATCTGACGGTGGGATACTGACTAAACTGCATCAGTGTCGTCCTCTCACCAACCAGGCATCTAACGGTGGGATATTGACTAAACTGCATCAGTGTCGTCCTCTCACCAACCAGACATTTGGCGAACCTGATATGGTGTGCCAAAGTTTGCTTCACTCCGACATCTGACGCATCTGATATGGTGTGCCAAAGTTTGCTTCACTCCGACATCTGGCGGACCTGATATGGTGTGCCAACGTTTGCTTCACTCCGACATATGACGGACCTGATATGGTGTGCCAAGGTTTGCTTCACTCCGACATCTGACGGACCTGATATGGTGTGCCAAAGTTTGCTTCACTCCGACATCTGACGGACCTGCTATGGTGTGCCAAGGTTTGCTTCACTCCGACATCTGACGGGCCTGATATGGTGTACCAAAGTTTGCTTTACTCCGACATCTGACGGAACTGATATGGTGTGCCGAGGTTTGCTTTACTCCGACATCTGACGGACCTGATATGATGTGCCAAAGTTTGCTTCACTCCGACATTATGGGCACCTACCCATAACCCCTCCGATTAACGTCCAACATGCGGTCCGTGGCCATCGCATTGTATAAGGCGTATCAGTCACATTACTAGCTATGTATTTTTAAGAGAACAACAGGTTATGTAGAGTATCCATAACACAACCAACACTCTGACAGAATGGTGCAATATATACTAGATAAGCTGTCGATCGACATAC
This sequence comes from Cyrtodaria siliqua, assembly GCA_037043455.1. Classification (NCBI taxonomy): domain Eukaryota; kingdom Metazoa; phylum Mollusca; class Bivalvia; order Adapedonta; family Hiatellidae; genus Cyrtodaria; species Cyrtodaria siliqua. The sequence goes on along the minus strand of JAWPHD010007528.1, from coordinate 108,244 downwards.
ATATCCTGATCAATATTTCTATATAACTGACAATCTTAAAATACTTTACGACGATCGCCAATTGATATAATAGATATAATATGCGATCGATATAACGATATAAAGAATACTCAACTGATCGACATATCGGTATAATGATCGAGATAATATCGATTGAAATATTACACAAATAACACTTTACAAAAAGAAGGAATGTATATCCTCAAATAATACAAGAGTAAAACAGGTAATATAGATAATCCATAAAACACCCAATACTCTAATGAAATGATGAAATATATATATTCACCAGATAATATGTCGATCGACATATACCTATTGATCAATATTTCGATATAATTGACAATCTTGCTTTCGACATATCCATTTAAAACACTATACGACGATCGCTAATTGATATAATAGATATTCTAATACACCCGCACTATATTTAAAATATCTCGTTATATTCAACGATATATCACTGTAACGTTTGCAACGTTAGGAGAATAAGCAAGGCAATGCGAAATATATCACTTTATCATGCAGATATGCACTTTTCTGCCTAATAAAGGGGTGACCTAATAAATTTTGCTTATCGATAAGCGTAACATTCTGAGAAATAGGTAATAATAGTAATTCATACAGACAAATTGGATAATCTACATGATAAATAGAATATTATGTCAGTGCCTTTTACTATCAAGTTTATTAGGCTCGGCACGAAAACGAAGAATGGCTCGGCAGAGCCTCGCCATTCTTCGTTTTCTAAGCCTCGCCTAATAAACTTGATAGTAAAAGGCACTGACATAATATTCTCTATGTAACGTTTGCAACGTTAGGAGAGTAAGCAAAGCAATGCGTTATTTTCACATTTTAGGGGTATTAGTATAGAAATGGGACATCTTTACGGTGAATTATCTTTAATCTATCACGGTTTGTCGTTCAGTTGTAAGCAATAATTTCACTCTTTCGTCGGTCTCGTGAAATTATTGTTTACAATTGAACTCCAAACCGTGTTTTATCCCATAACGTCCCTTGTTAGCAGTTTCGAACACCCATTTAATATTCTATTGTATGACACACGTGTAATACAACCTGGAACGATTTTGATTGGTTGAGTTAAACCTGTAACACTACGCAAGTTTATTAACTGAAACTATTTTATTTATTATAAATTCACCCAGTTCTGAGTCATATAAACTTATTATTTGTGACAGCTTATAAAAATAATGCACGTTATACAAAACATTGTTGATGGTTTGTTACAATGTTGGCGTAAACTGTTATTTTGCAAAGAGGTAAAACACGAACTCTTTTATGCGCAACGTTATGTGTGAGACAGTTATTTTATGACGTTTTGGCGCTAAAGTGTGTCTGTTATATGTACATCTGAATTATTTTTTACTAATTTGATTGCAATGTTATGTGATAAAAAGGATCTTAAACTCGTTCCCATTCCATATAAGATTTATGAAACTCGTTATGAATTATTTTTAATTTTAACTCGCCAAAAGGCACGTTAAAATTAAAATAATTCATAACTCGTTTCATAAATCTTATATGAAATAGGAACGAGTTTAAGATCCTCTATATATTACACGATAATTCGCCGTAAATGATGTTCTATTTTTTAAATATACCGATCGATATAACGATATAATGCAGCTGATCGACATATCGGTATAATGATCGAGATAATATCGATTGAAATACCTTTTAACATGAAACTGATAAATATTACTCTACAAAAATGACGTCTGTCCAAATAATGCTTTTAAAAATGTACATTACCTTTTGGTTGCATTGTGTAATTCCACAAAAACCACATATATCCTTTGCAATAAAATATCACTCTGAACAATATGATGATGATGATGTTGTGAATATAATATAAGTATTCCGATCATGTATTAGGCCAGCACTTTGCTGCTTAGGAAAGTGACAAGTGCACTTGACACACAAAACACCAAAGTCCACCGTGTGGGTCGGTTAACTCTATAGCTGTATGCCTTTTACTGTCATTGACGTTAGGAAAAAACAACAACAGAAAAACAAATGGTAAAGGGACACCAGGATGTATTAAATTAAACGCCATAGTAATCGGCGGATGGGCAGTAACATATAAAGTTAAAGGGGCACCGGTTTAGTCATTATAAAACTATTGCTTTGTCCTATGTTAGGTCGGCAATGCCGTGTCAACTCTGAGAGTGTATGCTTTACTTATGATTTCTTGAGTTTGGTAGACAATGAACATTTATGACAGTGGTCTACTGGAATGACCGTGTTTGTATTTACGTGCGTTATTTGATCAAAGTCGATAAATGCAGAGCCATGTCGACAACTGAAGAGCCTGGCTGACAAATGTCGACAATTGAAGAGCCAAGTTGACAAATGTCGACAATTGAAGAGCCAATTGACAAATGTCACAAATGAAAAGCCAAATCGTCAAATATAGGGATGAGTTGATTAATGTCGACACATTCAGAATCAAGATGACAAATGAAGAACATATTCAGTAAAAGAAATATATGACACATTATTTATTCAGTTGTAATCAAACAAATATACCATTTTACTTTTGTCAGCCGCATTTGCGTTTTGTACATTATAATTATTAAGTCGGTTGCCAAAATATTGGCAGTTTTTGACAGTATTTGACAGTATTTGACAGATATTTGATAACATTGAAAAGAGCCGTAATTAATAATGTAACACGCTTTGGCCCGACCCATTTGCATACCTTGTAGAAAATACATTAATAAAATATGTTTAAACCATGGCAACACTATTTGACAATCTATTAAAGCATTATTTGACAATATTTGACAGTATTTGAAAGAATTTTATAGTATTTCACAGTATTTCACAGTATTTCACAGTATTTCAAAGTAGTTCACAGTATTTCAACGTAGTTGACTTTATTTGACAGTACTTAAAACCAGAGTTATCGTTTATCTGGTTGTACAGCGCATTATTCAGTATTTAATGAAAGTCACATTTCACACCATCATCACATTAAGCGTCTCCGTGGCCGAATGGTTAACGACGTTGAGTTGTAAACCTTCGTCTCTCACCGCTGCGGGTTCGAATCCCACTAGCTTGACTTGTAAGTGAGGAAGTGTCGATTCTTACGGATGGCTCTACTCAGGAAAAGTGGGTGGTCTGCCTCCACCACAAAAAATCGACCGTCATATATAACCTTACATGTGTTGAAAATGACGTAAAACTCCATGGCAAAAAAGAAGAAGAACAAAAATGGGTATTTTTGTCGGATAGCTCTTTTAAGACTTTAGTATAAGCTCATAACATACCTTACGGACACTTCATCAACATATAATGTAATAAACGACCGGTGACACAGCCCTAGGCAAAAACCTGTCAAAGACAGAGGGGCTATGCACAAAGTATAATTTACGAATAACACAGTTGTCCTTTAAGGTGTAAATTAATACCATACTAAACACAATGTATCGATAGTCAATATAGGCAACATATGGGTTAGCCCTTGGCATATAAATGTCGCACAACATACCGAATATGACAGCGGTAAATTAATTATACATTAATCATAAAACTATCATTCATCTAAAGTAGTGGCATATCGTCTGCTTTACTGCGATTGCTACTGCTACTACTACTACTATTACTACTTCTACTACTGCTACTACTACTACTACTACTACTACTGCTGCTGCTGCTACTACTACTACTACTACTACTGCTACTACTACTACTACTACTACTACTGCTGCTGCTACTACTACTACTACTACTACTACTACTACTACTACTGCTGCTGCTGCTACTACTACTACTACTACTACTACTACTACTACTACTACCGCTACTACTACTACCACTACTACTACTACTACTACTACTACTACTACTACTACTACTACTGCTACTACTACTACTACTACTACTACTACTACTACTGCTACTACTACTACTACTACTACTACTACTACCGCTACTACTACTACTACTACTACTACTACTACTACTACTACTACTGCTACTGCTACTACTACTACTACTACTGCTACTGCTACTGCTACTACTACTGCTACTGCTACTGCTACTACTACTACTACTACTACTACTTCTGCTGCTGCTTCTGCTGCTACTACTACTATTATTTTTTAATAAAGAAAAGTATTTCTTAAGAATCCTCTGTATTGATAGCAAATACCGTATACTTCAAGATCAGGAAATAATAATTAAAAACAATATCGCGGTACAGTTTGTTTTTGAGGGGACAATTATAACCCTGACATTTTTTAAAACTGATGGGGTGGAGTTTGGAGACAAACATTACAGACTTTGTCTTTTACTGATAACATCTACATAAACCTTTTTTTACTTAAATGAATTCTACATTCGTTAAAATAGTACACAATCATATCCTGCACGAAATTCGATGCCTGCAAACAAGACGTAATTTTACTAAGATTCCAGGCGTCAAATAGTTGGTAACCATTTAAATTAAATTGAAAAAATAGGCGTCAACTAGACGGAAACAACACGGAAAGTAGCAGAAATTTGAGGCGTAATATGCAAATTAGTTACACCTGGAATAATTTACGGGCGTCATTTAGGTAGACGTACGAGGGTGCTTCAAAAAGTTCTGTCACTAGGCATATATCCTTTGAACTGGATATTACACTGAGATAAAGTAGTGTATTTATAGTACTTCTGGCTTCGCTCTCTTAAATTCCACAAAACAAATGAAAAAAATTCCGGTTATTTATACCCCTGAATTACCTCCCCATACCGCACCTTTTGGATGCTGGCATCTCTGAAAATGTCCTTGTTACAAAACGTTGTAAAAATTATTTGAATAATTCTATGCTTTTAAATTTTCTTGCACGCCATCTGTTGTTATTCGCCCATAATCCATGAAAATGATTGTCAAGAATTCGGAAAGGTCTTGCTGCAAACCAGATATGAGTGAATGCATATCCCTTAATTTTAGCAGAAATAACACTGATTTTCTTCATTTTGATTACGGAAATGTTATAATATCTTTTAAATGTCGTAATTATTCTCATAGTATTAATATGTCTTCATATTTTTTTACAAATCCTAGTCCTTCAGTGTTTAAATTTCATATGCAACACATTATTGTAGAATTTTGTACACTGTTTAACTTAAAATGTTAATTTCTAAGACAATGCCGTTTCATCTACCATGCTTAAATACTGAATCTTGTAATGCACAGATATAACTGGTAATGTATGAGAAATTTCAAAGGTCTTCGACAAGTACTTAAATAGAAACAGGCATTTAAAAAAGTAACAATTAACATACCTGAAAAAACTCAGGACGAAAATGCCTCAGTATGTATAAGTGATGTGTATTAAATGTTCCATAACTTTCGTGCACACAAAAGATACAGCATTCATTTTACCATCAATGGAATGGTATTGAAACTCTCTTTCATTTGATACAAACATCAACACTCACAACGAGCACATAATTGTTAAACGCGTTAGAGACAGAACTTATTGAATGACCCTCGTAAAACACAAAAATGACGGTCGTCGCTTAATAAAATGACGGGCGTAAAATAAACGGAAACTAGCAGGAATTTAATATATACAAATGAGTTACCTTCCGATCATTTATCGAAGGAAAACATCATGAACTTTGTGTACCACCAAAAATGTATTAATAAATCAGATATAAAACAATACATATTTCATGTTATCCTGTCAGGTTCTAATATGACCTTATAAATAATGTTGAATTATTAACAGAACTGTTTAGGTGTTCATGTATAGAACGATGTGAAATGTGTTCTTACCTCAGACAGTGGATTATTGTAAAAACATTCCTTTGTGTTTAAGTTTCACTTACAATTAACCTTCTGATTAACTATTACCTTGTCCAAATACAAACATATTCCACACACAAGTTGGGCGGGTAACACAGTATTAATACGTAACAATTAACATTGTTGAAACCCAAGTGTTTCATGCCAATATATTTTCCCACAAAACTTCAAACTGAGTTTTCTCCCAGAATGCAATTTAAAGTCCATTTCCTCAAATAATCAGCCTGTGTAAAATCAAGAGACGTCAAAGTCATATTATTCCGTCTCCTGCTCGTTGATGCTTGAAAAAAGAGCATTACGCCTAAAACCAGTTGGAATCCCTCTTCTTTACGACTGGTTTCCGTCTGTTTATTTCGTACTGGATGGATCAAGTCAGTAATATTTCATGAGTACTTGCTTACTTTTTAGACAGACAGTCATGTGATAAATATGAACGCTATATCGACAAAACACCTCATTTCGGTGTTTAAGAAATAATAAAAGAGAATTGTTATGATTGTATCAACAAAAGCCTTCACTAGTTGGGTTCATAATTAGGAAAACTAGGGAATAACTAAACTCTTAACCCGCTACATATATATTATGGACTGCTCTTTCTTTGAATTAAGACCATTCCATTTATGTGACAAAGGGGTGTTTTGGAGAAAATGACTGATCAGCAGCCGGACATTGTGAACTCAGATCAGCCTGTAAGTTACTCGTAGGCTGATATGGGTTAACAAGGGACGCAGAGGCTATTATAGTCGTGCTTAGTGGGTTAAGTGTTAAGACTAGATGCGCATTTATAAACAACTGTAGTTCTTTTTTCGATAGGTGTAAAGTCGTTCTAAGGGATACAACTCTAATTACTGTAATACATATGTTTACTACGAGTTGTTTCTCCTTATAATAGGATGCATATTTTAATTTGTTTTATTTAAATCCCAGCGTTCAGTAGCAGCTTCCGTCATGAGGTATTTAGGATTTATTCTCTTCATGACACGGGTTTCAGCATTCTAACAAATCACTGACCTATAATTTTTAAAAATCTTTTTTAGAGTTACAGTTATTAAAAATAGATGCTCATTCATTAAAAATTTGACACTAATTTTGTTCTAGAAAGTACAGAAAATAAGTACTTTATATAACTGCTTTACGTGAAACTTTCCTCGACGGAGTTGTTTCCCTTTCTTAAGTCTTCCCTAGTTGAGTTCATAATAATTAAGAAAACTAGTGAACAAGTTAAGAATTTAGGTCACGGACAACTATTGCTTTTATCATAGTCCTCCATTATAGCCTTTATTCCCGCCTAATGTCAGTGTGTACCTACTTCCAGTTTTCAGTCATAATTTAAAAAAAATAACTACAAAAATATGTATTAAATGTTTAGTTTTGAAGGAAACATATTTTTGAATTTTCAAGTTGTTTTATTTCAGTCATTATATTTTATCCAATCCATGACTTCACATTGGTTAACATTAGTCTCGGATTCCCTAGATTGTTTTTTGACCAATCAAAGTCTGTTTTTATTTAGTAGACAAGGACCAAGATGCACATTTAAGTGTTTCGATAGGTGTGAAGTTGTTCTAAGGGATACAACTCTAATGACTAATAAATATGTTTACTATGAGTTGTTTCCCTTTATTAAAGAATGCATCGATATAAACCCCAGCTTCCGTCATGTGGTATAAGCTTCAGCAGTTTAGGATTTATTCTCTTCATGACATGGGTTTCAGCATTCTAACAAATCACTGATCTAATTGTTGTAGTCTTTTTTATTTCTTTATAGATGGACAGTTATTAATAGATGCCTCTTCATTCAAAATTTGACACTACTTTTGTTCTAGAATGTACAGAAAATAATTAATTATATATATAACTGCTTTACGTGAAACGTTTCCTCGACGGAGTTGTTTCCCATTATTGGACAGCTTTTCTAAGAGACTTAAAACTTATGATAATGAAACATTTCTTCAGCATGTTATCGAAAACCGATCAGATATATTAAATACAACTGCATTCCAGGACATGTTCTTTAGACATGCGTACAGCTTTGTTGACGATTGTTTAAACGTAGATTATATGACACAGTCTCACTTAAAGACATGCATACAGCTTTGTTGACGATTGTTTAAACGTAGATTATATGACACAGTCTCACTTAAAGACATGCATACAGCTTTGTTAACGATTGTTTAAACGTAGATTATATGACACAGTCTTACTTAAAGACATGCATACAGCTTTGTTGACGATTGTTTAAACGTAGATTATATGACCCAGTCTCACTTAAAGACATGCATACAGCTTTGTTGACGATTGTTTAATCGTAGATTATATGACACAGTCTCACTTAAAGACATGCATACAGCTTTGTTGACGATTGTTTAAACGTAGATTATGACACAGTCTCACTTAAAGACATGCATACAGCTTTGTTGACGATTGTTTAAACGTAGATTATATGATATAGTCTTACGAAAAGCGAAATAGCATACATTGAGACATAGTGAAAACACATGCAATATCTACTGAATATAGCTCATACGATACACATGAAAGCTAAGTCGACAAGGTCTTTACGAAATAAAAATAGACTTGATATCATTGTATCAACAAGTCTTCACTAGTTGGGTTCATAATAATAATGAAAACTAGTAAACAAGTTAAGAATTTAGGTCACGGACAACTATTGATTTTACCATAGTCCTTCATTATAGCCTTTAGGGTTACCCTGATTTCCCTATACCTCGTAGCCATATATTGAACCATTGCCTGAAACTGACATCCAAGTACCATGTAATGCGGAACTTTATTTATAGCTAATTTTATGAAAAGCTAGTCGTTTCTAGCTCCAAAGCGACACCACACCCCCAGTTTTTTCCCCGCTAAATATCAATGTGTACCTACTTTCATTTTCAGTCATAATTTTAAAAAATAACTACAAAAATATGTATTAAATGTTCCATTTTGAAGAAAACATATTTATGTTTGAATTCTTAAGTTGTTTTATTTTAGTCATTATATTTGATCCAATCCACATAAAAAGCTATATCGACAAAACATCTCTTCATGGTCTTTAAGAGAAAGAAATATACTTGATATCATTGTATCTTCACTAGTTGGGTTCATTATACTTATAAAAACTAGTGAACAAGTTAAGACAAGATGCGCATTTATAAACAACTGTAGGTGTTTTGATAGGTGTGAAGTAGTTATAAGGGATGCAACTCTAATTACTGTAATACATGTGTGTACTATGTGTTATTTCCCCTTATAAAAGCGTTCCTTTTTTAACCCCAGCGTACGGTAGCAGCTTCCGTCATGAGGTATATGCTTCAGTAGTTTAGGATTTATTCTCTTCATGACAAGGGTTTCAGCATTCTAAACAATCACTGACCTAATTGTTTTTTTGCTTTTTTTTAATACAGGAACAGTTATTAATATTTCCCCCCTCATTCAAAATTTGACACTAATTTTGTTCTAGAAGGTACAAAAAACAAATATTTTAACTAATGATAATGAAACATTTCTTCAGCATGTTATCGAAAAATTATCAGATAAATTAAATACAACTTAACTCCAGGACATGTTCTTCAGATATATATACAGCTGTGTTGGCGATTGTTTAAACGCATATTATATGACACAGTCAATGAATGGATGATAATCAATTTGCAAATAATGTTATAAAACCAAGGTGTAATCACACTTAAATGTGATGATATTTACGCTTCTGTATATAGTTCGTGTAGGTGATTAGATCTCAGAAGTTTTTGATCGTTTGTGACTATCGCAACATTACCAGGAACATTTCACTATCTTACGCATTCTTCAAGAGTTTGTGATGTGATAAATATATATATTCAATAACTCAATAATATAGTGTGTGATTATCAAAACATTAAAAATAATGTTTCACTATCTTTCATTTTTTTCAGAATTGTGTGGGTGAGATATGCTCATTGCTATAGAGTGGGATTGTCACAACATAAGCAGTAACATTCCACTATCTTTCACATTGTGCACAAGAGTGTGTGATGTGGTATATACCGAATACTATAGAGTGTTATGATCACAACATTAGCAGTAACATTCCACTATCTTTCACATTGTGCACAAGAGTGTTTGATGTGGGATATACCGAATACTATAGAGTGTGATGATCACAACATTAGCAGTAACATTCCACTATCTTTCGCATTGTGCACAAGAGTGTGTGACGTGGGATATTCCGAATACTATTAAGTGTGATGATACAACATTAGCAGTAACATTCCACTATCTTTCGCATTGTGTACAAGAGTGTGTGATGTGGGATATACCGAATACTATAGAGTGTGATGATCACAACATTAGCAGTAACATTCCACTATTTTTCACATTGTGCACAAGAGTGTGTGATGTGGGATATACCGAATACTATAGAGTGTGATGATCACAACATTAGCAGTAACATTCCACTATCTTTCACATTGTGCACAAGAGTGTGTGATGTGGGATATACCGAACACTATAGAGTGTGATGATCACAACATTAGCAATACTATTGCAATATCTTTCACATTGTACACAAGAGTGTGTGATGTGGGATATACCGAATACTATAGAGTGAGATGATCACAACATTATCGGTAATATTCCACTATCTTTCACATTGTGTACAAGAGTGTGTGATGTGGGATATACCGAATACTATAGAGTGTGATGATCACAACATTAGCGGTAATATTCCACTATCTTTCACATTGTGTACAAGAGTGTGTGATGTGGTATATACCGAATACTATAGAGTGTGATTGTCACAACATTAGCAGTAATATTCCACTATCTTCCGCATTGTGCACAAGAGTGTGTGATGTGGGATATTCCGAATACTATTAAGTGTGATGATACAACATTAGCAGTAATATTCCAGAGTGTGTGATGTGGGATATACCGAATACTATAGAGTGTGATAATCACAACATTAACAGTAACATTCCACTATCTTTCACACTCTGTAAGAGTGTGTGATGTGAGATAAACTGAATACTAGAGTGTGATCGTCACAAAATTAGCAGTTATGTTCCAGTATCCTTCACATTCTGCAAGAGTGTCTGGTGTGAGATGTACTGAATAATATAGAGTGAAACCACTAATCAGTTAACTTGTCAGAGTGAATCAATTTAATTTAATGTATCAATGGGTCACTATTGTATTATTCAGATATGTCATGTTATTACCTTTCATACTTGTGGAAGATTGTGTGTTTATTGTAAATATATTATGTAAAATATCCGAACCTGGAGGATATTTCATATAACTTCTATACGTGAAATATGATGGTCGTTTCACGTATTGTATTATGTATCTGCCTCGGGTTTCAGAGGCGGGATCTTGTAGGTAGGGACTGTCCAGGTCTCTCGAGCCCGTCTTTGTGAACTTTGTTGGTACAGTCGAATGCAAGTTATATAGTATTATATAAAATACTAGAAAGATACATGTTTTCTAATTAATGCATTGTACATTTTCTAACTGCCCATACGTTATTCAATTATGCACAGAGTTTTGCATTAATCTACAATGTATGTTTCACTGCACTATTGCACATATATTATTTAACTAATCTCTGTAAAAGAGGAAATAAAGATAATAAATAAAAAAAAGTACATTAATAATTAATATCATCGTTTATCACATGGAACTCCTTGTATTCCGTATAATATACCCATTACGTATTTCCTTATATTAACCATGTGTAATACAAGGCGACCGAATCAGCCGGTCGTTGAAGTGCAGTGTCAGTACGTTCGTCTAGTCAATGTCCCGGAATACCCGTTTAGTCTGTGGAGTCCGTGGATATAGCACTGAATCGGCGATGTTGTGAGGGTAAAAGTCCGCCGTTTGTAGATTCACCACAAGCAATAATGTGTAGTTTCTTGTCGTTTTTGAGCCATGTGATAAAAAGGATCTGACACTCGTTGTCATTTCATACAACATTTTATTAAACTCGTCCAGGAATTTGTTATTAAGCTCGCCGGAGGCTCGCTTAATAACAAATTCCTGAAATCGTTTAATAAAATTCTGTATGAAATGACAACTCATGTCAGATCCTCTATGTATGCAGGATATATGTTATGCTATTATCTTTCACGACATTGTATGATTTTGTGTTATGTTATGATATTGCCTTTCACGATATTGTATGATTTTGTGTTAATATATGCTATTATCTTTCACGATATTGTATGATTTTGTGTTAAGTTATGCTATTATCTTTCACGATATTGTATGATTTTGTGTTATGTTATGCGATTATCTTTCACGATATTGTATGATTTTGTGTTATGTTATGCGATTATCTTTCACAATGTTGTATGATTTTGTTTTATGTTATGATATTGCCTTTCACGATATTGTATGATTTTGTGTTATGTTATGCTATTACCTTTAACAATGCTGTATGCTTTTGTGTTTGATGTAAATATGTTATGAAAATCTCAAACTTGAAGGAAATAAAGAAATACACAGGATGAAGAATATTATAACAGCCAGTTTTTAAATTAATTTCAATTTCAAATGATATCACATTAACTTTTCTTTATATTTCGTTTCGATAAAGCTGAGTAGTGTTATGAAGTTATATCAAGATATATTGAAATTTAAAGGGAGTATATCAGGCTTTTCAAAGGGGTCTAGGGTCCGACTCAAAATTGACAAATAATGATATTTTTTATTTTAAAGCACCTAAACATAATGAATGATCCTAAAAATGACCCATTCGTTACAAGGAAATTCATTCTGTACAGCAATACGTGCTATCCTAGGTTACGCACCAGGGTTAATTTCAGCATTTTATGCCCGATTCCGTCCTTGCTATATGGTGTTTTCGAAGTTTAAACCTTAATAATATGGTTCCAACATCATATTTTGATGAATATAAGTGTTTTATCATGAATTGGAACATTTTTATAATTTAAGATATTTCTAGAAAAATTATGATGTACTCCCTTTAAAAGAACATTTGTCTGATTTTGACAACTTAGTGTTAAAGGTAGCAGACGTCTTTCACATTATATACGGAATACTATAGTGTGTGATCATCTCACCATTAGCAGTTATATTTCACTATCTTTCACATTCTGCAAGAGTGTGTGATGAGAGTGTAACAAGACTGACCAAGTGGAGACAACTCACCAAGGGAGAATCAAGAATACAAATTTATTTACAACAAGATGAATATATATACAAATGACTATAAATGACAAAGTATAAATTGTTAAAGCATTTCAAATTTTACTACACGTTATATAAATACCTATTCACTTAATTAAACATTAAACTGTTCGGTTTTAGTCAGACTGAATGTCTGTATTTATGAAATATACACTGAACGACTTTAAAAACGCAACAGGGAAATAAACTTAGATAACTGACATATTTCAATAGAAATTAAATTTTAATTTCATCTATTCTATTTAACAGCTGATTTGCTGAAAATTTCATTCAAATTGATCAACAATACATTTGCTAAATTCAGAGCATAACAGTACGACCCCCAAAAGCAAATATATGGCCTCTTTATGGCTACAAAATATATACTCCGTCTTACAATGTTATTACAACAGGTTTTCCACTAGCACTAAGGTATCACCATACCTAATAACGGATTGCAATGCAATCTTTATTCAGAATTCTAAACATTCCTCGAATGAACATTATGCTAAACTTTAACAAAACGTGTAATACAAGTACAGATGTAATTTAACATCGAGGAAATCGCACAATTCTAGATATAACTAAAAACTTACAACACAATAATTCAATCATGAACATTCTAATTTTCAACGCATGACTGAATGAATAACTGGTTTTACATCCCGCATCCGAACATTTTACCGGTTTTCGGACTTTATCGTTGAGTTAACATGAGGCTCGTTTACTGTACAATACGGATTTATTGTTTGTACACGCGTGCGTCCAATACGGAAATATATTGCACGGTCACATGGTACAAATGCAGACCGCTCATTGCACGAGAGAAATAGGTATATAATAATAATCTCTATAATGAGGAAATAAAAAGAATTAATAAAAAATGTCATGTTATCCGGACAGCTCGTAAAGCATGTTGTGACGTAGTTTTGAACTCTGTCGTATATATGCAATCTATACATTTAGTTAGACCCGCACTATACACAGCTTGTAAAAGCATAACTTTCTTAATACTTGATGGATTTTGATAAAAGTCAAAACAACTTATTCTTTATCAATAGCATTAAACTGGTAAAAGATCATTTGTTAGATATACGCATCGATTAAACGTGATGCGCTTGGCAAAAATCTATCAAAATTCCTATTCAAAATCAGGAAAAATGAGGCTCCGACAAACAAAGTTAAAAACTCTAAGTACATAAGCACTCATTTTGTGACAGTGAGATATACTGAATACTATAGAATGTGATCATCACAACATTGGCAGTAATATTCAACTTTATTGTATACTTTTATATTGTCCCGTTTAGTTTGCATTGAGCTAAGCGTGCAATATTCTACGATATTGCACGCATTGATATTGCACGGGAACTTTTGCTCGTGCTTGCTAAGAGCCGCGAAATAGAAATAAGGAACTACTTTCAAATAAAAATAACGGAATCCTTCCTATAGTGTCAACAAAAAAATGCGTGTTTTTTTTAACCTTTTATGGCAAAAATGGATAAAATAACTGAAATGGTCACTCACCCAATGTTTTTAACGTTATCGAATGGTAAACAAACTTTAGAAAATGGCTTGTTGTTTTTAATGACGTCATCCGACGTCGACGTCGTTTTCGCGCAAAATAATCATCCACACAAAATGAAACTGAATGGCAAGATAGGAATTCCATCAAAAGCTATAAAAATAACACAAATACAATGAAAAGTAATAGTCATACAATTAACATTGATCGAAAACAATATGAAAGCATACAATAAAAAGGTTATTGAATTTGTATGGCTAAATATTACTTGGAACTCGTTGTTTTGGCGCAAGACGACTCGCAAGCTCGTCGTCCTTTGCCAAAACAACTCGTTCCAAGTAATATTTGGCCATACAAATTCAATAACCTATAATATTTCGCATTTTGCAAGCGTGTGTGATGTAAGATATACTGAATACTATAAAGTTTGATTAGCATGAGAGTATGAGAGTGGACCTTTGGAAACGGCCGAACACGACACATACGCAATATTGCAGTCTCGGTTTGATTGAGACTGTTCATGAACGGTAGTGAAATATGCTAGCTACCGCTCACGCCCTCTAGCCCCAGTTTGAGCAAAACTAAATATTCAGATGGCATGCATATGGCGGTGGACATAGAGATCTTGGCTTCCCCTATGTCCAGCGGCGTATGGTCCCAGTATCTAACAAAACACTATGCCCCGAAGAGCGAAATAAACAAAATGGAATTTAGTTGGGAGCAGCGGTTATGAAGCCTGTGTATCGCAAGTTACAGCCAAATTACTAAATTAAAAAGCAGACAACATATCCTATGAGTGGTTATGTACCCAGAGCCTTTTATCGGCCGGAGTAGTGGAACCACCGAATCGAAAATTAATTAAGAAAACAAAAGCAGTTGAAAATGTACCACCGATAACTAAATATAAGTATCGGGCTCAACGATCTTCAAAGATCGAATGAATAACAGTCCTGACTGCAAGCGCGGGGAGACGTATTACTGCCGCCAAACTGCACAAGCAACGCCACTGTGCTATATATATAGAATACAAGCAAGGTTTTACGCAAGCGTAAAATAGTTGCCGAGAGACAAGAAGTTAACGTAATAATATATCAAGAATATTGAAAAACAAAAATGTTGTCAAGGAGATATAAACACGCTACCACCGTTTTTTCTTACATTCTTCCCGATTTTTACCATCAGTTCTTCCTACCAAGCATTTTAAATCAATGTGGGCGACCTCGCTTTTTTCTGTTCAAATACCTTGACATGCCTTACATATTGATTACCATTCACCCTTGTAACACGACGTGCTTCGTGTTCGTGCCGAGCCTAATACACTTGATAGTAAAAGGCACTGACATAATATTCTATTTATCATGTAGATTATCCACATTTTTTGTTTGAATTACTATTATTATCTATTTCTCAGAATGTTAGGCTTATCGAGGACGCCGCCATGTTGTTGTTTTTTGTTTGTTTTACGACGTCAGGCAACGTTACGTGTATGACGTCAGATAACGTTACGTACAATAAACGCCGAGGGATTCCGCATTGATTTGCTCTATTGGTCTCCCCTTTATTAGGCAGAAAAGTGCATATCTGCATGATAAAAACGAGTATGAGAGTGGACCTTTGGAAACGGCCGAACACGAAAGATACGACACATTGCAGTCTCGGTTTGATTGAGACTGTCCACGAACGGTAGTGAAATATGCTAGCTACCGCTCACGTCCTCTAGCCCTCAAGTATTGTCTTGTCGTGTCCTCAATGGTTTATTCTCTTGTTGCTCTGGTTTCTGCCAAGTCATTGAGTACCTTCTTTGTGGTTTGCTAGGCTATTGTTTTTTGTGTTTTTTTAATATATACTCTAACATCTTTGTGTTTTACTTATATTGCATATTAATGTTGCCTTGTTGGTTAGAGAATAGTTCATGGCGGGGATTTCTTTATTTGCACTGTCCCGTTTTACTGGTTTGACAGTAAGGTAAGTGTGAAGTTTGTTGCACCCTAGAACCTGGTTTAAACCCCCAGCGGCCTTTTTTGCCACTGCCCGTTCCAAGGCGGTATGCCTATTGTCAACACTTTTGTGTTTGTGATGTCTTATTTGGCCTTTTATTCATTTTTAAATTTGTTCGCTGTTTCTGTGTGTGTTTGTGGTTGAATATCGTCCTTAAATGCTGCTTTTCCTGATCGATTTTTATATCTATATTTAGCATTACTATTCCACTATCTTTCGCTTTCTGTAAGCGTGTGTGATTTGAGATATACTAAATACGAGTATTATAGAGTGTGATTATCACAGTATTGAGAGTGATAATCTGTGACTACGGCCCACTTTCACATTCTGCATAAGAGTTTGTGACGTGAAACCACTTATCACAGTTAAGTATGATTCGATGTAATATAACATGTACGTTATAATTAATATCATCGTGTACGTATACAATATGTTACTCTATTAATTTTCATAATTTTAATGATCTATTGTTCTTTGTGGTTTATTTATTTGTCTCTTGTTGTTGTATTTGTTCATTGAAATGAAAATGTGGATTTCCTGTTAGATGTTAGTTCTCTGTATATAGAAATATAAAAAGATCGGACAGGGAAAGTAGCATTCAAGGAGGACAGTCAACCACAAAACACAGAAACAAACACGCAAACAGACAAACAAGAAGGCAAAAATAATGATAAATGCAAACGACATCACAAACACAAAAGGGTTGACAATAGGGCTACAGCCCTGGAACGGTCAGTGGCAAAGTAGGCCACTGGGGGGTTTAAACCGGTTCTAGGGTGCACCAAACCTCACACTTACCTTATTTCACAATTGCATTCGCTCATTATTACATGTTATTGCACACTAAACATTTGCACATATTAATCTCTGTAAAGAGGAAACAAGAATAAATAAAAACTATTATATTCACATCCGTCCAATAGAGCAGTCTTATATACAACTCCCGTTCTTTCAAAGATATGATATAGTTCACATTGTATTTAGAGATGGCCATACAGTAATACATTGATGTTTTCATACATTTTCTAATTTCTGTATCGTGTTTCGTTTCGTATCTTAAATGCTTTTAAAATACAAAGTGTGTCAATATATATCTTATTTTGTGAATTTAATATACAGTATAGTGTTTTAAATATAAAAGTGCTATACAATATTATTTCTGGTCGTCTGCATATAAAGTGTACACTCTTTTAAAACGCACATGTCCTATAAAACAGGAATAAAGTGAATTGAATGGATTTTAAATTCGCACCGACAGCTAAGGTCATAGCTGGCGACTTTTTCAGCTTCCATTGGTGGAGGAAGACCCCAGGTAACCCTCCGGGCACTTTTCGTGCACAGGCGGGCACCTTGGTAAACCCACCGACGTTCCGCAAGCCGCTGAATAGTTTCCTCACATAAAGATTCGTAGGCCCATAAGGGATTGAACCCACAGCGGTGAGGGGCAAGTGAGTGTGTGATGTGAGGTATACTGAATACTATAGAGTATGATTATCACAGTCTAGAGAGTGATAAACTGTGACTACGGTCCATGATCGTTCACATTCTGAATAATAGTGTGTGACGTGAAACCACTTATCACGGTTAAGTATGATTCGATTCAATTTAATATAACATGTACACTATAATTAATATCACCGTGCACGTATAATATATGTTTAATATTCTATTACCTTTCATAATGATATATTGTTCTTTGTGCTTTATTTCTCTGTATGTAGTCGTATTTGTTCATTGAATTGATAATGTTATTTTTGTTCCTGTACATTAGTTCTCTGTATGAGTCACAATTGCATTCGTTCATTACTACATTTACTGCGCACTGCACACTTGTGCATATTAATCGTTGTAAAGAGGAAATAAAAAGAATAAAACAAACTATTATAAGTTTCTAATTGTCCTCCTGAGGGAAGTTTATTCATATATAGTAAAGTCTTTTAAGACATTTTTTTATCAGATATTTCGGGCATAGCCCTTCATCAGTTGGGTAATACACACAATTTTACAACTAAATTATGGACGAGGCCATATTGAACGTCAAAATAATAATAATAACGGACGTGACGCCAAAGTCGAATGTAACGTCTTTGCGCGCCATTTTACGACGTAACGTTCACCGGGTTAATATTGGAACTGTACTGGAACCCAACAGTCTTTTACGTTGCATCTCTTTGTTTTTACAGTTCAAAGACGTTTTATCCATATCGCTTCAAGCCCGACGTGCGAGTCGCCAAGTAACTTTTCTAGAACAAAACATATTGCCATATCAGCAGTGTGATATGCATCGAAATGCTGCGTGATGGATTGTTCATTCTTCAACCTGATATCTCGAAGATGCTCTATCATGCGTTCGCGTATTTCACGCCCGGTTTGGGCAATACATACTATGCAATTGCACATGTTGAAGCTGACGACAATTTACATTTGCTGTAGGTTGGTAAGCTTTCTGTTTGTCTGTGTCGTGCACAGTCTTTTTTGAAAGTTTGGCACGCCGTTCACAGTTGACCTGGCATTCTGTTCCATACTGCTAAATAAGTATGTTGGTTTTACTATGTACCAGTGTATCACACAAATTCCGATCGCGTCGATACGGACCAGCGGCGGAAAAAATAGTAGACTCGATTTAATTCAACGAGTCTGTTCATGAGAGGTAATTATAAGATGCAACACCTCTCAGGCCTCCTAGCACCGGCTTAAGCGATATTCTACTTTGAAGCAACACAGAATGGGCTTGATTATCCCAAAGGACCAGTAAATAATAACTCTACTGTTTTGTATTCGGGGCGACTTTTTACGTCCGCCACACAGCAGAGCAAAGTAGCAAACTAGATAATGATCACTTTCATACTATCTTTGTCAAACTTGTTAAAAGGTTTATCAAAAAAGGTTATGACTTATGACCCTGTCATTTTTCAACGCACTGCATGCTTGGTGGTGGATCCATTTACAGTTCGCCACTATGCTTTCCTCTTTAACTGTGCGATGATCGGACTGGCTGTGGACCTTATGATGACGTCTACATAAAGTCCAAAACGTCTCACACCACAATTAATTTTCCATAGGGTCCCATTGTAATGTTTTTGTTCGTGGCATAGTGATAAACAGATTTTACAACATGTTTTTATGCTTAAATTTTTCATTGATTCAATATCTGCAATTTAAAACACATTTAACAAATATTTACCAGATTGAACTTTTTTTAATTTCATGTTCACACATTTTTAGACAAAAATACAACCCCGTGGTGATTAGACCCATGCTGTGTAAAATGAGGCAGAATTAGCTAGAAATCTTATATCAACATGCATTTTTCTGTGATCTCTTCCTAAAATGCTGTATATTTTGGACCTGGTAAAGATAAATCAATGTATCCTGTAAAATGTAGAAAAGCGAACTTGTTTTTTTATCTACCTCCTTCATCTGTATTCACGAGTATTCAAGGGAGATAATAGTGGTGTGAGTCCAAAAGGACGGTGACGTTTTATATTCTCTTGTTGGTCTGGCTTATGATTACCTTCTTTGTGGCTTTCTAGGCTATAGTGTTGTTGTTTTTATTTATATTTACACGAGCATCTTTGTGTTTTTCCTATATTGCCTGTTAATGTAACCTTGCTGGTTATAGAATAGTTCATGGCGGGGATTTCTTTATTTACACTGTCCCGTTTAATAGGGATGACAGCAGGGTAAGTGTTTTATGTTTGAAATGTCATAGCTTGCGTTTTATTGGCGGCGCGTCAGAAGCGCGCTGCCTATATTGTGATTGTTTTTTGATGCTGCATATGGAGGAGTACGTTGTTGTTGTTGTAAACATGTTTGGGGTAAAAGACTGGCCAAAATGTTGGGGGTAAAAGACTGGCCATAAAATCGTATTGTTGTAATGAAATTGTTGTTGTTGTTGTTGTTATTTTGTTGTAAAAATGTTGGGGTAAAAGATTGGCCAAAATGTTGGGGATAAAAGACTGGCCATAAGATCGTGTTGTTGTATTTAAAATGCTGTATTGAAATTTGCGCTATGTCATAGGTCCATACCACAGCTACAACTTTGAAAGAAATATAAAAAGATCGGACAGGGAAAGTAGCATTCAAGGAGGACAGTCAACCACAAAACACAGAAACAAACACGCAAACAGACAAACAAGAAGGCAAAAGTAATAATAAATGCAAACGACATCACAAACACAAAAGGGTTGACAATAGGGCTACCACCTTGGAACGGTCAGTGGCAAAGTAGGCCACTGGGGGGTTTAAACCGGTTCTAGGGTGAACCAAACCTCACACTTACCCTACTGTCAACCCATTAAAACAGGACTGTGTAAATAAAGAAATCCCCGCCATGATCTAATCAACTTTATACAGTTGTTCTACATCATAACATGACCCAGCATATCAGGTTTCATAACTCTGTGCTGCTTTCTGCAAAAGTTATGCCCCTTTTTGAACTTAGTATATTGGTAAAGTTTTCCGTTAAGGTCCACTTTTTAGCCAGTATGTTTTTGGGGAAAAAATACGACTTATTGTCATCCCTTGATCGGCGTCTGCGTATTTGGTTAAGTTTTATGTTAAGGTGCACTTCTTTCAGTAACTATAACAGATACAGCTTTGAAACTTTGCTTGAGCATGCTATTTTCCTGACGCAGGCCATGCAATACTGGTTTCCACTCAGGAAAATTTTATGATCAGGCCTACGTGGCACACACCTATGACAAAAATCAGTGTCAAGCGTTCAAAAAACCAAACTTCTTCCGAATAAATGTCCACCTACCCCAGCCATTTGTCACATTTCACTGATCATATCAGCTTTTTTTTGGGATGTTTTTTTCTTGACGAAAACTATTGTGTATATAGTATATTAGTCTAATTAAAGCAGGGTACCAATGATCAGTACATGAAAAATGCTTATTAACAAATGCAGACAATTTTCAGGTGTTTGCGTCTGTGTGATCAAGATCGATCCAGGACGTTTCGGCACCAAACGATTTCGACACCTAGACGAATCGGCACCTAGACGTTTCGGCATCAAACGATTTCGACATCTATTTTAATTTTTACCCTAGACGTTTCGGCACCCATTTTTATTTGAGTATTATAATGAAGTAAAGAAGTAAAGAAATTGAATATTTTCTATCAGATCACTTGTAATTCAAATTTAAAATGCAAAGTTTATTGCCTTTAGCAACTCCGAAGCGGTTTCGAGCCTGAATACAATTAAAACATGAACATAAATAGGGCACATATGATAATCACTTGTAACAATTAAGTAAATATCACTTTTATATCATATTGTAGCGTGGTCACTGAAATTCCCTTTGTAAAAGCTCAGGTGTAAATCGTTTAATGGAAAATACTTGAATATGTTCCCTTTAACATGTATAATAATGTATATCTAAGACCAAATAAAAACTTATCTGTATTCATACAGTATCTTTTAATTCTTCACGTTACCTTCCTGTCATCTTCATATCGACGACTACAGGTATGTGACTTGAACAAAGCCTCCACAAACTAACTTATTATTAAAAATTGTCTACATATAACGCATGCGTTATACTTTTCTTGTTTTTGCTCAATTTAAACTACCTCAATATTCTAAAAATCTTCATAACATTCTAGAAATATATAGCATCAGCAATTAATGCAAACACTTAAATATGTTTTGATATCCTAAGTAAGTGCCTTTGTTCTCAAGTTACTATTGCTTACTGTTGCCATATAACTTTTTAGACTTTTTAAAATATTTCTACATTTTTGTTATATAATAAAAATTTGCAAATAAATACACATGTTTGTTTCCTCCTTTTGAAAACATTCTGCGCCGCCCTGATGCTTTTCATCAGTTTCTTCTTGTTTATCTTTTGTTGCTTGTTTCTGTGCGTGTTTGTGGTTGATGTGGTCCTTGCTGCATTTCCCGTTCGACTTTTATATCTACTTGTAGGATAACAACAAAACTCAGTAGAGCAATTAAACTCAGTATAACAAATAAACTCAGTATAGCAATTAAACTCAGTATAACAAATAAACTCAGTATAGCAATGAAACTCAGTATTGCAAACATCCACCGAGATGCACAGGAACACATTATTCCTCAAATCCAGCTGAGATGAGCACTAATCCAGCTGAGATGAGCACTAATTGAGATGTGTACTAGTTTCCAATCAGAGTTCGGCGTCTGTCTGATCCATCGCTATAATAATTCTGTATCCTTAATAAATGTATATAGTTGTATCTGTTAACCCATAACCAGCTACATATATATATAATGGACTGATCTTTCATTGAATTCAGACCATTTAATTTATGTAACGAAGGGGTGTTTTGGAGAAAATGACTGATCAGCAGTCGGACATTGTAAACCCAGATCAGTTTATGAGTTACTCGCAGGCTGATCTGGGTTTATAATGTATGCAAAGGCTATTATGGTCGTGCTTAGCGGGTTAATGGTTAATAGGGGCAAACGAACAGCGGTTGAATCCGTCATCTCAGTTTTGACCAGAGTACACTCATTTCAGTGTGGAATTCTACCCCGAATATTGAAGAAGATGTTGAAGAAGAAGTAATGATACATGATTCAAGCACAAGCTTTCGGCCTCGTGAAAATAAAATAGCTATCCTACCATCAACAGGCAGATTTTACAACAGATTTAGACCGTTTCTCAACCTACTGACGAAGAGGTATTTATATAAATTACATATTTTGAGAATCCAAATTTTATGGACACAATATAAACGGCTTTAACAAGCCAGGTCAAACCTCAAAACTGGAGCGTCGAATTAAAAAGTTACCAACTCATTTTACGCATATTTAATCATTCAATTAAGAACCTTTGAAAAAATGTATTATTAATCGGCACAGACACATTATTACATGAAGTGAACACCTGGATAGAATTTTGATAAACGATTTTGGTTTTATTTGTCAGGTGAATTCCTTTAATGTTTTGAATTGAATAAAAAAAGGCGTGATACCATTCATGACAGGTAATTCATCGACAAAGACGCTATCTTCTGTTGTTGTTCGAATGTACTATATGTATCAGCTGCTGATGCAACTGGGTGTTTTTTTTGTTTGTCTATCAAGCCATCAAGCTCCAAAATACGATTATACAGGGACTGCATCGCAGCTTCGGCCATTTTTAGAAACGAGCGCCTTTAGCTCGGTTCGTAGTTAAGTAGATTACGAGAACGTCGCGTCAAAGGCCCTGAACGAGAAGACACTGATTTCGATGTTTGTTTGAAACATATACCAATATAGATATCGGCCCTGTTCTTTGCCATGAGGGTATGCTAGTGTTGTATTTCTATATTAACGGGCAGAAATGTATGTATCATTAGTAATTATATGATAATAATTAGATTGAATTGAATTAAATTGGATTTTATAGTCGCACCAACAGCTAAGGTCTTATGGCCATTTCCAGCTTCCAATGGTTGAAGAAGAACGCAGGTGTCCCTCCGGGCAATTTTCGTGCACGCGCGGGCATCCGGGTAGAACCACCGACGTTCCACGACCTAGGCTTTTGGGGATCTGACCTACAGCGGTGGGGGAGGGCGGGAGGCAACTGATTTCAAGTGAGAGATTTTCACCACTCTCCACGGACGCCCCGATAATAATTAGATACTTTAAACAACGTGGCACCTTATCATTACAATTCGAGTGCTGGCGTGGCGCAGTCGGTAGTTGTAACCGGAGGCCCCGGGTTCAATCCTCCATGGTGCCACTGAATTTCGTCAGTGTGTTCTTAGGCAAGACACTTTCCCTTAGCCTCGTCCGTCGGATAGTGACGTAAACCGGGCGGTCCCTTGTATCCTCTGTGCACGTTAAAGAACCATAGGAATCTATTCGATAATAAGAGTAGGGCACGGTTCCCGGTTTCCTATGTATCCTTCCCCTCTCTCTGGGGCGGCTCTAAATAACCTTTACTGTGTTGATGAGCCGTTAAACAACATTCAATTACAATTACGCTATCCATCATGAATGGCCCGCATACATTTATAACGCTTTCATTTGTTGTTGTTTTTACAATAACTTCTTACAGTTACTTTCAATGTACCTAATTGACACAAGAACTTGTTTTCTTTTTTGTTTACCGCAAGCATTTAAATGTCATTCGTGCGTAGTTGTTTGCATCTACATAACATATATATTTGAACTGTATGGCGTATAAACTGCCGTCAGTCAGGAACATTATAGCGTTAATGATACACCTTATGAAAGTGGAAAATATGAAGAAATCAGTGGCTTTGTTTTTGACAGTAAGTTTATTTTTCTATAATGTATTCCTAATAGTAGCTTATAAAACAACCACCGCTTCTATACAATGAACTGCTAGTTTTAGTATTCAGTATTTATTATCATTCACACTTGCGTTTGTTTAGTGCTGTGTGGCTGTCGTAAAAAGTTGCCACGACTACAAATCAGTAGTGTTATTATTTACTTTGAGATCATCAAGCCCAATCTTTGTGGCTTTAAAGTAGAATATCGCTTAATCCGGTGCTAGGAGGCGTGAGAGGTGTTGCATTTCACATTACCTCTCATGAACAGAGTCAATAAAAATGAGTTACTTTTATCTCTTGTTTCTGTTTGTTGCTTTGAAGGGATCCACTTTTCAGTATTTATTATATAAACCTATGACTATTTCTCGACGATGTTCTACTATTTCTGTACGATGTATTACTAATTACGTACAATGTTCTTCTATTTCTTATTAAGGTACTACTATTTCTTGAAAATATATTAGTATTTCTGTGCCAGGTACTACTATTTATATATTGCAGTATGGTCTGTGAAATTGCCAATTCATAATAAACAAATGTCTTACCATACTCTAACTTCCAATAAATGGAACTTAGAGTACGGGCAGGGTCATTAGGTGAACCATAACTATAAACTCGTTGGTTATTTAAAAACATCGATCGGCTAGGCCCATTTCATTTTTTAAATAAACCAACTCGCAGAGACAAGCCTCTATTATTTATTTGCAATGTTCTACTCATTATGTACGCTATATTTGTGTTTAAGATGTACTACTATTTCTGTATAATGTACTACTATTTTTGTATACTGTTCTACTATTTCTGTATAATGTACTACTATTTCTGTATAATGTACTACTATAATGTACTGCTATTTCTGTATAATGTACTACTGTTTCTGTATAATGTACTACTATTTATATACACTGTTCTACTATTTCTGGAAAATGTATTGCTGATATTTCTGTGCAAGGTACTCTTATTTATATTACTATTTCTGCACAATGTTCCACTTTTTCTGCACTCTGTTTTCTTCGAATTTTTTTTTTTTTTTTATATGCGTGTTTTTGGTAGTGTGTGTTCTGTGAATATTACATTGTTTTGGTAGACTGTGTTCTGTGAATATAACATTGTTTTGGTAGACTGTGTTCTGTGAATATAACATTGTTTTGGTAGACTGTGTTCTGTGAATATTACATTGTTTTTAGTGGACTGTGTTCTGTGAATATTACATTGTTTTGGTAGACTGTGTTCTGTGAATATAACATTGTTTTGGTAGACTGTGTTCTGTGAATATTACATTGTTTTTAGTGGACTGTGTTCTGTGAATATTACATTGTTTTGGTAGACTGTGTTCTGTGAATATAACATTGTTTTGGTAGACTGTGTTCTGTGAATATTACATTGTTTTTAGTGGACTGGGTTCTGTGAATATTACATTGTTTAGGTAGACTGTGTTCTGTGAATATAACATTGTTTTGGTAGACTGTGTTCTGTGAATATTACATTGTTTTTAGTGGACTGGGTTCTGTGAATTTTACTTTGTTTTTGGTAGACTGTGTTCTGTGAATATTACATTGTTTTTGGTGCACTGTGTTCTGTGAATATTTCTTTGTTTTTGGTAGACTGTGTTCTGTGAATATTACATTGTTTTTAGTGGACTGTGTTCTGTGAATATTACATTGTTTTGGTAGACTGTGTTCTGTGAATATAACATTGTTTTGGTAGTGTGTGTTCTGTGAATATTACATTGTTTTTAGTGGACTGGGTTCTGTGAATTTTACTTTGTTTTTGGTAGACTGTGTTCTGTGAATATTACATTGTTTTTGGTGGACTGTGTTCTGTGAATATTACATTGTTTTGGTAGACTGTGTTCTGTGAATATAACATTGATGTTGGTGGACTGGGTTCTGTGAATATTACATTGTTATGGTAGACTGTGTTCTGTGAATACTACATTGATTTTGGTGGACTGGGTTCTGTGAATATTACATTGTTTTGGTAGACTGTGTTCTGTGAATATTACATTGTTTTTGGTGCACTGGGTTCTGTGAATATTACATTGTTCTGGTGGACTGGGTTCTGTGAATATTCCATTGTTTTGGTAGACTGGGTTCAGTGAATATTACATTGTTTTTGGGGCACTGTGTTCTGTGAATATTACATTGTTTTGGTAGACTGTGTTCTATGAATACTACATTGTTTTTGTTGGACTGGGTTCTGTGAATACTACATTGTTTTTGGTAGACTGTGTTCTGTGAATATTACATTGTTTTTGGTGGACTGTGTTCTGTGAATATTACATTGTTTTGGTAGACTGTGTTCCGTGAATACTACATTAATTTTGGTGAACTGGGTTCTGTGAATATAACATTTTTTTGGTGGACTGGGTTCTGTGAATATTACATTGTTTTTGGTGGACTGTGTTCTGTGAATACTACATTGTTTTTGGGGGACTGGGTTCTGTGAATAAATTTATTGTTTTGGTGGACTGTGTTCTGTGAATACTACATTGTTTTTGGTAGACTTTGTTCTGTGAATATTACATTGTTTTTGTTAGACTAGTTCTGTGAATATTACATTGTTTTGGTAGACTGTGTCCAGTGAATATTACATTGATTTTGGTGCACTGGGTTCTGTGAATATTACATTGTTTTGGTGGACTGGGTTCTGTGAATATTACATTGTTTTTGGTGGACTTGGTTCTGTGAATATTCCATTGTTTTTGGTGGACTGGGTTCTGTGAATATTACATTGTTTTGGTAGACTGTGTTCCGTGAATACTACATTAATTTTGGTGAACTGGGTTCTGTGAATATAACATTTTTTTGGAGGGCTGGGTTCTGTGAATATTACATTGTTTTTGGTGGACTGTGTTCTGTGAATACTACATTGTTTTTGGGGGACTGGGTTCTGTGAATAAATTTATTGTTTTGGTGTACTGTGTTCTGTGAATACTACATTGTTTTTGGTAGACTTTGTTCTGTGAATATTACATTGTTTTTGTTAGACTAGTTCTGTGAATATTACATTGTTTTGGTAGACTGTGTCCAGTGAATATTACATTGATTTTGGTGCACTGGGTTCTGTGAATATTACATTGTTTTGGTGGACTGGGTTCTGTGAATATTACATTGTTTTGGTGGACTTGGTTCTGTGAATATTTCATTGTTTTTGGTGGACTGGGTTCTGTGAATATGACATTGTTTGGTAGACGTGGTTCCGTGAATAATACATTGTTTTGGTGGACTGGGTTCTGTGAATATTACATTGTTTTTGGTGGACTTGGTTCTGTGAATATTACATTGTTTTGGTGGACCTTGTTCTGTGAATATTACATTGTTTTGGTGGACCTTGTTCTGTGAATATTACATTGTTTTGGTGGACTGTGTTCTGTGAATATTCCATTGTTTTTGGTGTACTGTGTTCTGTGAATATTACATTGTTTTGGTGGACTGGGTTCTGTGAATATTACATTGTTTTGGTGGACCTTGTTCTGTGAATATTACATTGTTTTGGTGGACTGGGTTCTGTGTATATTACATTGTTTTGGTGGACTGTGTTCTGTGAATATTCCATTGTTTTTGGTGTACTGTGTTCTGTGAATATTACATTGTTTTGGTGGACTGGGTTCTGTGAATATTACATTGTTTTGGTGGACCTTGTTCTGTGAATATTACATTGTTTTGGTGGACTGGGTTCTGTGAATATTACATTGTTTTGGTGGACTGGGTTCTGTGAATATTACATTGTTTTTGGTGGACTGTGTTCTGTGAATATTACATTGTTTTGGTGGACCTTGTTCTGTGAATATTACATTGTTTTGGTGGACTGGGTTCTGTGAATATTACATTGTTTTGGTGGACTGTGTTCTGTGAATATTCCATTGATTTTGGTGTACTGTGTTCTGTGAATATTACATTGTTTTGGTGGACTGGGTTCTGTGAATATTACATTGTTTTGGAGGACTAGGTTCTGTGAATATTACATTGTTTTGGCGGACTGTGTTCTGTGAATATTACATTGTTCTTGGTGGACTGTGTTCTGTGAATATTACATTGTTTTTTGTGGACTGTGAATACTAAATTGTTTTTGGTGGACTGTGTTCTGTGAATATTACATTGTTTTTGGTGGACTGTGTTCTGGGAATATTACATATTCAGATCGAATATTTTACCTATTTTTAGTAGACACATTGTTGGATTATTGTTATCTAAACACAATACATACACAATAATTTTTACAGAAATGCCATTGATTCTGTGTTATTTCTTTTGACAGTTGTTGATCCTTTCTTCTCTAGCTGGTGGAATTTTGTCAGGAAAACCATGCACGAAGGTAAGTATAACACAAAACATGTATGGTTTGGGGATCAGAAAGAAACAGAACTATTTTTTATTATTTTTTGACTTTTATCGTGTAATTTTTAAAGGTAAGGAACATCTTTTCATACGATGCTAGGACCTACGATGCCATTGCGTTCGGATGCTGTGGTTTCTATAGGACCCTATATCTCATGTTTTTTTCATCAATTGTCCTGAAGTAATCGGTTTTTATGGCAAAGCTTCTTGCTGATATAATATTAAAAGTAGATATAAAAGTCGAACAGAAAATGTAGCATTCAAGGACCACAGTCAACCAAAAAGCAATCAACAATTACAAGGATAAATAAGGAGCAACATATTTGAAATCAAAAAAATAAAAGGGCTGACCAAAGGGCTACGACCTTGGAACGACCACAGACAAAATGGGCGCTTGGTGTTTAAACCATGTTCTAGGAAACACTAAGCCACACTATTGCTCTAGTTTCATTCCAATAAAACGGGACAGTGATAATAAATCCACATTGCTTAGTACTGTTTCTACGCAGGAAGCCATCGAGAGTGATAAACATAATTTGCAAGAACTTGTTTCGCAATCGATGTAAAATAATCATGTTGAACTAATATACGTATAACACAACGAATATTTTGTATATATGAATATAAAAACACACACACATTTAGAAGGCCACAACTCGATGACGAGAGAAGCCAGTGCAAAACGAAAATAAACCATTGAGCACGATAAGACAATATTGAATACAAACATTAATAAACCATTAGGGCACGACAAGATCATATTGAATACAAACATTGATAAACCATTAGGGCACGACAAGATAATATTGAATACAAACATTGATAAACCATTAGGGCACGACAAGATAATATTGAATACAAACATTGATAAACCATTAGGGCACGACAAGATAATATTGAATACAAACATTAATAAACCATTAGGGCACGACAAGATCATATTGAATACAAACATTGATAAACCATTAGGGCACGACAAGATAATATTGAATACAAACATTGATAAACCATTAGGGCACGACAAGATCATATTGAATACAAACATTGATAAACCATTAGGGCACGACAAGATAATATTGAATACAAACATTAATAAACCATTAGGGCACGACAAGATCATATTGAATACAAACATTGATAAACCATTAGGGCACGACAAGATAATATTGAATACAAACATTAATAAACCATTAGGGCACGACAAGATCATATTGAATACAAACATTGATAAACCATTAGGGCACGACAAGATAATATTGAATACAAACATTAATAAACCATTAGGGCACGACAAGACAATATTGAATACAAACATTAATAAACAATTAGGGCACGACAACACAATACTGAATACAAACATTGATAAACCATTAGGGCACGACAAGACAATATTGAATACAAACATTACACGTTGTCATCCCTGTCGAGATTTATGTACAAGACATTATAGGGATTACAATCTGTCGAGTCATCGCACAAAGAGGAAAGCATAATGGCGACATATAAATGGATCAATCAATTAACATGACAGGAATCAATCAATTAACATGACATGGATCAATTAACGTGACATGATTCAACCAATTAACGTTGCATGAATCAATCAATTACCATGATACGGATCAATCAATTAACATGACACGGATCAACCAATTAACATGACATGGATCAATCAATTAACGTGACGGATCAATCAATTAACGTGACACGGATCAATCAATCAACGTGGCACGGTCAACCAATTGACATGACATGGATCAATCAATTAACATTACATGGATCAATCAATTAACGTGACATGGATCAATCAATTAACGTGGCATGGATCAATCAATTAACATGACACGGATCAATCAATTAACATGACATGGATCAACCAATTGACATGACATGGATCAATCAATTGACATGACATGGATCAATCAATTAACATGACATGGATCAGTTAACGTGACATGGATCAACCAATTAACGTGGCATGGATCAATCAATTAACATGACATGGATCAATTAATTAACGTGACATGAATCAATCAATTAACGTGGCATGGATCAATCAATTAACGTCACACGGATCAATCAATTAACAAGACATGGATCTACCAATTAACATGACATGGATCTTTCAATTAACATGACATGGATCAATCAATTAACATGACACGGATCAATCAATTAACATACTATGTTTTTCAAAACCTTTTTTGATAACATTTCTAACAAGTTTGATAAAGATTGTATGAAAGTGATCATAACTAAGTGATCATAACTAACAGTATTTTGTCACAGCTTATAATATTGTTTGATTCCTCATGTTAGCATGATTGTTATGCGTGAGAGAAATAAACATCTGTTCTGTTCTGTAGACGTCGTTTTGTGATAGTCTTTGTCGCAGAAAAGGAATTAAATTACTCTTATATTTTAAAGTAGATCAGGTTTACAATAATACAATTTTGCAAATGTTTTTCGACGTTCATGGTATCAGAAGCCCTGGTGGAGTAGCGTTTTAGTATATATGAGATGTGTATGGTACGAATATTGATGTCCTCAACTCGAGTAAAAGCTATAGAAAAACGAATAAGTTGAGAAACATTCAACCCATAAGAAGTTGCTTGGGGAACGAACGTCCCCTTCTTAGTGGGAATACTTAACAATGTCAAAGAAATTAAATAATCTCTCTTGTCATATATTTGGCTAACTATTTCTCCATTCTCAATAGAGAAATGTAAATCGAGAAGTTCTTAGGATAGATATTATTAACCATAGTAGAAAAGAAAGGGTTGTCAATGTTCAATATATCATCCAGATACCGAGAGGTGTTATTAAAGGCTTTGATGACATTCATCAGAGTATTGGGAGATAGAAATAATAAAACCAAATCTCGGCAAACGATGCACAGTTTGTACCAATAGGTTTACTAACACTTTTACAATTGGTAGTTCAAACCTGTCGAAAATATTTAATAAGAAAATAAGTGCTGTGTCGTTACACATCTCTCTAACTTTGTCTTTACACATCTCTCAAACTTTGTCTTTACACATCTCTCAAACTTGGTATTTACACATCTCTCACACTTGGTATTTACACATCTCTCAAACTTTGTCTTTACACATCTCTCACACTTGGTATTTACAAATCTCAAACTTTGATTTGTACACCTTTCTCAGTATCAAACTATGTTTTAAGGCAATCATTGATATCTGTTTATTTTCACTCGTTTTTGCATTAAAAAAACGCCTGATATATTGCAACGTTGCTGTACTTGTTATTCGGAATTTATTAACATCTAAACGGTTTTACAAAAACGTAGCCAGTATGTACAAACATAGTCGGAGATTTTGATGGGAAATGTAAAGCCTCTGAGTTTGCACTGAGTTCTATAAGAAACAATACTGAAAATTAGAATCCCTAAGACGAAACGTACACAAACAATGCATTCTCCGTTTTATTGAGTTTCTGCATGAGAGGCAATGTCAGAAGCGAAAAACTGCTATGCCCCTTAGCACCTGCTTCAGCCGTACTCTAATTTGTAGCACAATGTTTGCCTCGATTATCCCTAAGGACCAGTTAGTATTAACACTACACATTTGTAACACAGGGATACTTTTCAGACGGCGCGAGGAATGCACGAATAAAAAATGTCAATATTGTACTTTCGTAAAAGGGAATTAAATAATATTAACCTCACAAATGAAAGCAACAGACATCAAGTAACAATTGCGCCAAACATCATATCATGGCATGATCAATAAGACCGCAATGTAGATGTCTTCTAATTCACCCAAGGCGGTACCGCTCTTTTAACCCTTGTTATATTAATTATGTTCGAAATGTTTTGCACTACTTTGTAACATCACAATAGTATATTTCTATTAATTAGGAATACAAATAATATAATATTACGTTTATAACAGAAAAATGTTAATGTAAATACTTAGAACTGTAAATATGTTTATTGCTATGTCATATGTTCTATGTATATATGCCTTTGCAGTATCTCACGGGCCTATGGCCTATTGATTTATGAATAAAATCTAAAATCTTCTTCTACGACGGTGGTGTCGCATACTATGTTTCTATTTTTCCTTGTACTTGTTGTATGCGTGTGTTTGGTTGACTGAGCTCTGTGAATGGTACATTTCCTGTGAATGATACATTTCCTGTGAATGGTACATGTCCTGTTCCACTTTTATACGTACTTTCATTGAACTGGCCTTTCCTTATAATCAATAAGACTGCTCTAACCTGTGTATTTAATGTGGATACATTAAATACACAGGTGAGAGCAGTCTTCTTTTAGCTGGGTCATCCCTCGTCAATATAACATTTAGAAATTCGCCGCATCTCATTAATTAGACCTTCATTTACGTTTGTTATTTCTATAAAAAACAAGATGTTATATCATTCAGCAATGTATTCATGTGTCAGGTAGTGAATAGGCGTTTATGTTTTATTGAACAAAAAATAGGCGGAACAGACATGTCGTCACCGCAGTTTACATTTATACTTGTATAACTATCCGTGCCTATATGCGTATATATAAATCTGTTAATGAGATTATTTATATAAAATAATTGTAGAATCATACTTATGCGTGAATGGTTAATGTTTCTTCTTTTAGAGGTCCGACTGTGGTAAACCAGGAACGATTAGTGATCTGTGTTGCAATATAGATGAAACAGACAAACGGGAGTGTAGTAAGTATGGGTTTGTAGTGTTCTACACGTCCGACTGTCGTGCATCTGGTACTCTACCAGACACAGATACACGGGAATGTAGTAAGTATTTGTTAGTAGTGTGCTTTACGCCCGACTGTGGTACACCTGGTACTCTACCACACACAGATACACGGGCGTGTAGTAAGTATTTGTTTGTAGTGTTTTATACGCCCGACTGTCGTACGCCTGGTACTCTACCAGACACAGATACACGGGAGTTTACTAAGTATTTGTAAGTAGTGTGCTATACGCCCGACTGTGGTACAAGTGGTACTCTACCAGACACAGATACACGGGAGTGTAGTTAGTTTTTGTTTGTAGTGTGCTATACGCATGACTGGCGTACGCCTGGTACTTTAGCAGACACAGATACACGGGAGCGTAGTAAGTATTTGTTTGAAGTTTGCTATACGCCCGACTGTTTGCACCTATTACTCTACCGGACACCGATAAACGTGAGTGTGGTAAATATATGTTTGTAGTGTGCTATACGCCCGACTGTAGTACTCCTGGTACTCTCCCAGATACAGATACACGGGAGTGTAGTAAGTATGTGTGTGTACTGTGCTATACGCCCGACTATGGTAACCTGGTACTCTACCAGACACAGATACCCGAGAGTGTAGTAAGTATGTGTTTGTAGTGTGCTATACGCCCGACTATGGTAACCTGGTTCTCTACTAAACACAGACACACGGGAGCGTAGTAAGTACTTGTTTGTAATGTGCTATATGTCTGACTGTGATACACCTGGTATTCTACCAGACCAAGTTACACGGGAGTGTTGTAATAATGTGTTTGTAGTGTGCTATACGCCCGACTGTGGTACACCTGGTACTCTACCAGACACAGATACACGGGAGTCTAGTTAGTATATGTTTGTAGTGTGCTATACGCCCGACTATGGTACACCTGGTACTCTACCAGACACAGATACACGGGAGCGTAGTTAGTATATGTTTGTAGTGTGCTATACGCCCGACTATGGTACACCTGGTACTCTACCGGCCACAGATGCAAGGGTATGTAGTAAGTATTTGTTTGTAGTGTGCTATACGTCCGACTGTGGTACACCTGGTACTCTAACAGACATATATACACTGGAGTGTAGTTAGTATATGTTTGCAGTGTGTTATACACCCGACTGTGGTACACCTGGTACTACCAGGCACATATACACTGGGGTGTAGTAAGTATTTGTTTGTAGTGTGCTATACGCCCGACTGTGGTACACCTGGTACTCTACCGGACACAGATACACGGGAGTGTCGTAAGTATTTGTTTGTAGTAGCACATACACTCGACTGTGATACACCTGGTACTCTGCCAGGCACATATACACTGGAGTGTATTAAGTATTCGTTTGATGTGTTCTATACCACGCCTACTAAACAGTGTCTCCAGCTCAAAAAAGAGCAATCGTAAAATGAGACAAAGCAACATCCGAGCTAGAGACATCGTCAAGTATTGGCTGTCAAAATGTGAGTATGATCCATGTTTTAGCTATTGTTATTGTTTTAAGACATGAACTGACAAATCGGAGAATGTCATGCTCCTGGTAAAAGCTATGAATGTCCGTAAAACCCTCGATTTGTTCCATATAATGGCTTACCGTTGTTCTAGAACTTTTCTCCCGAAACCGGTAAGCTTGTTTACATGACAAATTTCGACATTCTTGTGTAGTTTAGTCCGAGTTTTACACATCAAACATATTGTAGCATCATATATTGGTCCAATATGATGATAGAAACAAATGAGCACCACAAATACGCAGGAAAAGGCATTACTCGGAGAGTTATGCTGATTTTTTATAAGAGCTGGAGACAACATACGAGAGCTGGAGACAAAACAGGGAGCTAGAGTCGATGCAATACTATTGCATACCATAATAAAACTGTATTAAACCAATTTTAAAAATCAGAAACTACCAATACCCCCACCAGACTGTCAACCTTAATAGCTCAGTGTTGTATCAATTGAATTTTGTAAATAAAATCCCACCACATGTGCTATTTCTTCAAGTTATTTTCTTCCTTTGTCAGTAAAGTTAGATGTTTCATTCTTCATAAAATAGATATCTATTTAACCAACGGCCATATTAGAAGGCAGTGTCTTAACTAGGGGCACACTTTGTGCCGGAGCGTAAGTCCTGTTTATTGTTTTGCTATGCGACCTATCATAAAGATGATATAACGGGTGGTATCATGCAATTTAGAATCATAGGTAGTTGTAATGATGATTTAATATACAACATGTATAACATAGCATACCCAAGTAAACTTGAAATAACACCGGTACATCATTTATGACATGGATAAAAATGTAAATAAATAGAGGTAATGTACTGAGTGATCGTTTATGTATATTGAATACAATAACGAGTTTTCTAAAATGATATTAAACGGGTAACATGCTAATAAATACAATATTTGCACACTCAAAGTCATTGTTCTATTCATATTATAACTATAAATGTCACACTATGAGGTTATTATAGCTGACGTCTTGGTATATATAGCGCTATTAAATATATGGCATGGCGTCATTATCCGTCATTTTACTCTTGCGTGTTTTACCCTCAAAAGATTTTAGTTATGGTATATGTTTTGCTTACGTCACACTAGAAACAGGATTGTGGACGAGTAATAACCATTGCAAACATCTTG
This sequence comes from Cyrtodaria siliqua, assembly GCA_037043455.1. NCBI lineage: Eukaryota > Metazoa > Mollusca > Bivalvia > Adapedonta > Hiatellidae > Cyrtodaria > Cyrtodaria siliqua. The sequence continues at coordinate 71,729 of JAWPHD010007528.1, read as the reverse complement.
TACTTGTAACTTCCTTGCCCATGTACCTACTTCGAAAATTATTTTATTTCGATGTTTTTCAGATGACATTTTTTGACAAATCGCGACGGCTTGAACAAACTTGGTAGAGGGTCACCCAAGGAACATTTCTGTGAAATTATTTTGAAATCGCAGCAGTAGTTTCTGACAAGAAGATATTTGAATTTTTTACTATAGCCATATAGGGAAAACCAGCCTCGCTCCTGGCGGTCATGTTTTTTGACGAATCTCGACGGCTTGAACAAACTTGGTAGAGGGTCACCCAAGGAACATTTCTGTGAAATTATTTCGAAATCGGGGCAGTAGTCTCTGAAAAAAATCATTTCCGTTGCCATGGCAACCAAAGTTCTGCACCTAATTCAATTCTTTGAACAAACTTGAAAGGGGACCACCCAAGGAACATTAATGTGAAGTTTGGTTGACATTGACCAAGCGGTTTTAGGAGGAGATGTTGTTTGAAGCAAAAAGTTAACGACGGACAACGGACGACGGACACAGGGCGATCAGTGAGCTGAAAATCCTAAATATTTAATACATTTTACCTGTTACTTCAAAGTATATACGGTACATCAACATCAAATGTAGATACATGTTTACAGTTTCACGATAATACGGATACAGTTTAAACGAAAATCAATAGATTACATGTAAATAGAACATCTGCGCAAGTTGGAAATATTTGGTATACATTGAAATAAATATCACATTCAATTCATTTATTGTTTAGCGAACATATATACCGGGTGTATTGCTTCGTAGAAACCTACGATTAATTCGAATGTCACGATATCATCAGTCTCTTTCGATGATAACCACCACTCCAAATACGTAAGTTTTAAGTAATACTTCTAAATGCATCGACTCTAGCTCCCTGTTTTGTCTCCAGCTCTCGTATGTGGTCTCTAGCGCTTATAAAAAAATCAGCCTAACTCTCTGAGTAATGCCTTTTCCTGCGTATTTTTGGTGCTCATTTGTTTCTATCATCATATTGGACCAATATATGATGCTACAATATGTTTAATGTGTAGAACTCGGACTAAACTACACAAGAATGTCGAAATTTGTCATGTAAACAAGCTTACCGGTCACGGGAGAAAAGTTCTACAACAAAGGTAAGCCATTATATGGAACAAATCGTGGGTTTTACGGACATTCCTGGCTTATACCCGGAGCATGACATTCTCCGATTTGCCAGTTCATGTCTTAAAACAATAAAAAATAGCTAAAACATGGGTCATACTCACATTTAACAGCCATTTCTTGACGATGTCTCTAGCTCGGATGTTGCATTGTCTCATTTTACGATTGCTCTTTTTTGAGCTGGAGACACTGTTTAGTAGGCGTGTATACGCCCGACTGTTTTACAACTGGTACTCTACCAGACAGAGATACACTGGGCTGTAGTAAGTATTTGTTTGTAGTGTGCTATACGCCCGACTGGGGTACGCCTGGTACTCTACCAGACACAGATACACGGGAGCATAGTAAGCATTTATTTGTAGTGTGCTCTACGTCCGACTGTGGTATGCCTGGTACTCTGCCAGACACAGATACACGAGAGTGTAGTAAATATTTGTTTGAAGTGTTTTATACGCCCGACTGTGGTACACCTGGTACTCTACTAGAAACAGATACACGGGAGTGTAGTAAATAGTTGTTTGTAGTGTTCTATACGCCTGACTGTGGTATGCCTGGTACTCTACTAGAAACAGATACACGGGAGCGTAGTAAATAGTTGTTTGTAGTGTGCTATACGCCTGACTGTGGTACGCGTGAAAACATCCGTCGTGTATTGATACGCATGCTTTGAATAATTTGTTTTTGTATTGTCTTTTAGTGGTAATTTAAACCTTTTCAAAGATATTTCCTACACAAAACTTAACAAATTGGAGACTTAATCTTTCTAAAACAAGAGAGACTCATTTAATTATAATACACTTTTTAGCACATCCTTTGACAAAAAGATTGTTTTATAAAATGTTGAAACAATATTAATACTAGTTTATTTAAACGTGTTTTAACTAAACATATCATCTAAATAAAGTTGATACGTTTTATACATATATAAACCGTTATATAAACACCGACTTATTTTAATTGCAGAATCGTTTGGCTATTGCAAAATTAATAAAGATCTAGAACATTGATCATGATCTCAGGTAAGTTTTAAAGAATAGTATGCAAATAATGCAATAATTTGTGTACAGTTGCGTAGCCAGCATTACTATCAGTTATAAGCTGTGTAGACGTAACCTACTATAACCTAATATCAATATATGGGGATAGAATTCACACAAAAAAGAAGAAAAAAGAAAGATATGAAACTCGTACAGGAAATGTAGCATTCAAGAACGACAGTCAACCACAAACAACACAGAAACAAACAACAACTATAAAGATGAATAAAAGGCAAAATATGACATCACACACATAAAAATGGTTGACAATACGGCTACCACCTTAGAAGGGTCAATGGCAAAATGGCCGCTGATGGTTTAACTAGATTCTAGGGTATACAACACCTCACTCTTACCCTATCGAATTCACAACTCCTGTATCATTCAGCCCGAGGTCTAGCATACACAGGTATGCCTTCTTACCTTCATAGTAATAACAACTGTGATCAATGCTCTCCTCTGTTTAAATGATACATTATATTATGATACTTATCAATGGTGGCTGAATTCTGCCATTTCGTTTTTGCATCTGTTTGCCACGAAAAGGCGACAGAACGAAAAGACGACAGGAAGGAAAGACGACAAATGCAGTGCAAAAAGACGACAGAAAGAAAAGAAGAAAGAAGACAGAAGGGTCCACAGATTAGAAGCGAAAAAACGACAGAAGGCCACACGAAATAATGATAAAGACGACAATATCAAATGGCGTCTTTTCGTGGCTGAAGTGTGGTCTTTTCATCTTTTCGCATGGCTTTCTTTCTTCTTTTCGACCTTGAACTCGTCTTTTCGTTCTGTCGTTCTTTCGTCTCTTCATTCAGTTGTCTTTTAGCGCTGTATTTGTCGTCTTTTGGTTCTGTCGTCTTTACCCGGCTAAATAACGATAATACGGAAATACGAAAAATGGCAGAAGTCAGCCACCATACTTAACTTACCAGGAAATGATCCATATTTATATAATATAGAGCATTTCCCTATTAGCTGAACTTGTACAAGTGATATTTATTACTATTAGCGTATATCGTATACGTGATGTTTATCACACAACATTTAACAGTTTGGTCGACCATCTAAATATGATTAATACTGTTATGGAACAAACACAACATACTTACGTTTTTTCATATGACGTTGCATTCAATTGTCTACCAATGAAAACATAATAATAGACGGTTTTGACATGCAATATCTCTTATACTTGAGTTTAAACTCAGATGTTTTTGCTTCATTTAGATGACAGTTATTTGTCCGCAATATATTGTGAACTGTCTTTATGGTATAATTTGCATACCTGATATCGAGCATCGAGGTTGTTATAAATTATTATTATAAATTATTTTGTCTTGTCAATTTGAGCGCTGAAGACAGGATAATAGCGAGGTTGTATACACATAAAATTGATTTACGCTAACCATTAGGCCTTATTGACTACTGACCGTTCTAAGTCGGTAACCCTGTCCTCACCACTCGTTGGGTTTTGTCCTTTTCATTGTACATTTAATTTGCATTTTGTGGTTCAGTGCGGGCCTACGGTGCCATTGTGGTTCAGTGCGGGTCTACGGCGCCATTGTGGTTCAGTGCGGGTCTACGGTGGCATTGTGGTTCAGTGCGGGCCTACGGTGCCATTGCGTTTGGGTGATGGGATTTCTATAGTACCATTTCTTCTCATTTAAGTTTATAGACAGGTTATGTAGAGACAGGTTATGTAGAGACAGGTTATAGAAAAGGTTATGTAGAGACAGTTTATAGAAAGGTTATGTAGAGACAGTTTATAGAAAGGTTATGTAGAGACAGTTTATAGAAAGGTTATGTAGAGACAGTTTATAGACAGGTTATGTAGAGACAGTTTATAGAAAGGTTATGTAGAGACAGGTTATGTATAGACAGTTTATAGACAGGTTATGTAGAGACAGTTTATAGACAGGTTATGTAGAGACAGTTTATAGAAAGGTTATGTAGAGACAGTTTATAGAAAGGTTATGTAGAGACAGTTTATAGACAGGTTATGTAGAGACAGTTTATAGAAAGGTTATGTAGAGACAGTTTATAGACAGGTTATGTAGAGACAGTTTATAGACAGGTTATGTAGAGACAGTTTATAGACAGGTTATGTAGAGACAGTTTATAGACAGGTTATGTAGAGACAGTTTATAGACAGGTTATGTAGAGACAGTTTAACTAATCAGAATACATAGATTCAATGTTCAAACGGAATTATCTAATTAATAAAACGTTGTATTTTATAGCGGCAGCGAAATGATTCAGAAGAAGCGCATCCTTCTCACAACTGCAGGTGGACGTTTCCTCAGATGAGCTTGCTGCGGACTGAGATACTTATTTGTACCCATTCGTTTATATACTGCATCAGTACAAAAATACCCTTTCATGCATATTCTTTGTTTTTATTATAATACCCAGCTTCATAGACTGCTAACTTATCAGTTTGTATCCATCTCGTATGGGACATGACGATATAAAACAACATATTACTAGTAGTTTGTAAAAGTAGATAAAAAAGTTGAACAGGAAATGCAGCATTCAAGGAACAGATTCAAACAAAAGCACGCATAGAAACAATTACAAATATGAATAAAAGGCAAGATATGACAAACACAAGTATAACAGTGTTGACAATAGGGATACCACATTGGAACGTTCAGTGGCAAAAAGGGACGCCGTGTGTTTGAACTAGGTTCTAGGGTGCACCAAACCTCACTCTTATCCTATTGTCATCCTGATGAAACGGAGACAGTATAAATAAAGATATCCCCGCCAGGTTATATGGGACATGACGATATAAAACAACATATTAGTTTGTAACATATTCTCGGCTTAATCTGGCGTATATTGATATATACATGGACATGTATGTGTTATACTTATTTGTATTAATGATGCATTGTTTGTTATAAAGAGATATCTTTATTTACACTTTCCCGTTTGATTGGGATGACAATGGGGTAAGAGTGATATTACCATTGACCGTTACAAGGCGGTAGCCCTATTGTCAACCCTTTTATCTTTGTGATATCATATCTTGACTTTTATTCATTTTTGTTATTTTTGCATGTTTCTAAGCGTGGTTTTGGTTGACTGGGGTCCTTGAATGCTACATTACATGTTCGACTTTTATATCTATTTTAAATCAATTCGTCGACTTAAACATATCTTATTTTTCCATCGTTACCTATCCCCACTTTTTATGAGGTATATGCTTTCCAACGTATTCGTTGTTTTTTAAAGTCACAGGACATTAAGAATTATGTCCCCTTTTGCTAGATCCCATTGAGATTGCATTTGAAAAAGATAATAATTAGAACTCAAATAATCTTGAATATTTTTGCATGAAACTACCAGTTTAATATATAGGCAGTGTTACCCTTGAGTTATAAATGCATATCTGATAAACGGACAAATATAATGAGTATGACATAAAACGAGAATGAATCAATACACACTTATATCGAGTTTGTATTTATTATTCAAGTATAGCACTGTCTAGACAAAGGTGTAAACATATTAAACTGCAAGTTACATATACAAATATTCAGGATTATTTGAGCTTTAATTTTCTTTTGTTTTGTTAATGCACTTTCAATGAGATTCCACAAAAGGGGCCATAATGCTTAACATTCGTTTGGTTAATTTTGGAAATGACGTCTTTCCTCGATGTTGTGTTAACATGATTAAGTTAAAATACAATGGCCTCAGGGTCATATATTCAAAGTCTGTTAAGATTGGTAATGCATTTTTGAAGTCTTTTAAAGCAAAACTGTTTGTTTTTTACTTTTCGGCCTTTCCCTAGAATTACCTATATTCGAACATTGCAGAAAGACCTGGACGTCGTCAGTTTTGGTCTGATGTCTTTGTTTATAAAAAATCTCTTTAGTTAGGTAGGCCGCATGTTTTGACATTTTCTCTTTTTTTTCTGCTAAAAAAACTAGAAGATGAACACTAAAACTAAAACATATCATAAAAGCCATTGGTCCAGGCCCCAACATGAACAGTGTCAAAAAAGTTGTACATGTCCTCTTCAAGAATATATTAGGTTTATTACAATGAAGGGTCGCGCAGAAGTGTGGAAGGTGGTTAAAGGATCCCAGGGATGGACAGAACATCTGATGAAAACAATGTGTCTTTCTAATGAAATAAATTCTACTTTGAATTTTTGAAAAAGTGAAAAACATGCGGCCTACTTTAGCTTTAACCTTTTTATTGCATACGCATTTTTAATATAAAAACAAATAATTAGAACAAAACTGTAGGTTTTAAAATTTCATTTTAACTTAATGTCAAAGGATAATATGTTTCACATACATGTTTTGGATGACAATTAAATGTTACAACGTATTTTCTTGTTCTGGCTGAAAATGCGTTAAGGAGGTTATTAGATTTATATTGAGATATATGCACTCCTTCTTTCACATATAAATATTGCGCTCCTAAAGTCACCTAAAAACTCCTGGATAGAATTTTGATAACGGTTTTGTAGTGTAATTTTGCATTATTTGGCGGGTTAATTTCTTTAAATATCATTTATGTTTCATTATAATGAATAATACAACGATTTTGCTTATTTCCTGATACTCCAGCTTTAGGAACCCCGACGTGTATAACCTTATTTCGTGATACTCCAGCTTTAGGGACCCCGACGTGTATAACATTATTTCCTGATACTCCAGCTTTAGGGACCCCGACGTGTATAACCTTATTTCCTGATACGCCAGCTTTAGGAACCCCGACGTGTATAACCTTATTTCCTGATACTCCAGCTTTAGGGACCCCGATGTGTATAACCTTATTTCCTGATACTCCAGCTTTAGGGACCCCGATGTGTATAACCTTATTTCCTGATACGCCAGCTTTAGGAACCCCGACGTGTATAACCTTATTTCGTGGTACTCCAGCTTTAGGAACCCCGACGTGTATAACATTATTTCGTGATACTCCAGCTTTAGGGACCCCGACGTGTATAACCTTAGTTCGTGATACTCCACCTTTAGGGACCCGACGTGTATAACCTTATTTCGTGGTACTCCAGCTTTAGGAACACCGACGTGTATAACATTATTTCGTGATACTCCAGCTTTAGGGACCCCGACGTGTATAACCTTAGTTCGTGATACTCCACCTTTAGGGACCCCGACGTGTATAACCTTATTTCCTGATACTCCAGCTTTAGGAACCCCGACGTTTATAACCTTATTTGCTGATTCTCCAGCTTTAGGAACCCCGACGTGTATAACCTTATTTCCTTATACTCCAGCATTAGGGACCCCGACGTGTATAACCTTATTTCCTGATACTCCAGCTTTAGGAACTCCGACGTGTATAACCTTATTTCCTTATACTCCAGCATTAGGGACCCCGACGTGTATAACCTTATTTCCTGATACTCCAGCTTTAGGGACCCCGATGTGTATAACCTTATTTCCTGATACTCCAGCTTTAGGGACCCCGATGTGTATAACCTTATTTCCTGATACGCCAGCTTTAGGAACCCCGACGTGTATAACCTTATTTCGTGGTACTCCAGCTTTAGGAACCCCGACGTGTATAACATTATTTCGTGATACTCCAGCTTTAGGGACCCCGACGTGTATAACCTTAGTTCGTGATACTCCACCTTTAGGGACCCGACGTGTATAACCTTATTTCGTGGTACTCCAGCTTTAGGAACACCGACGTGTATAACATTATTTCGTGATACTCCAGCTTTAGGGACCCCGACGTGTATAACCTTAGTTCGTGATACTCCACCTTTAGGGACCCCGACGTGTATAACCTTATTTCCTGATACTCCAGCTTTAGGAACCCCGACGTTTATAACCTTATTTGCTGATTCTCCAGCTTTAGGAACCCCGACGTGTATAACCTTATTTCCTTATACTCCAGCATTAGGGACCCCGACGTGTATAACCTTATTTCCTGATACTCCAGCTTTAGGAACTCCGACGTGTATAACCTTATTTCCTTATACTCCAGCATTAGGGACCCCGACGTGTATAACCTTATTTCCTGATACTCCAGCTTTAGGGACCCCGACGTGTATAACCTTATTTCCTGATACTCCAGCTTTAGGAACCCCGACGTGTATAACCTTATTTCCTTATACTCCAGCATTAGGGACCCCGACGTGTATAACCTTATTTCCTGATACTCCAGCTTTAGGGACCCCGACGTGTATAACCTTATTTCCTGATACTCCAGCATTAGGGACCCCGACGTGTATAACCTTATTTCCTGATACTCCAGCTTTAGGAACTCCGACGTGTATAACCTTATTTCCTTATACTCCAGCATTAGGGACCCCGACGTGTATAACCTTATTTCCTGATACTCCAGCTTTAGGGACCCCGACGTGTATAACCTTATTTCCTGATACTCCAGCATTAGGGACCCCGACGTGTATAACCTTATTTCCTGATACTCCAGCTTTAGGAACTCCGACGTGTATAACCTTATTTCCTGATACTCCAGCTTTAGGGACCCCGACGTGTATAACCTTATTTCCTGATACTCCAGCTTTAGGGACCCCGACGTGTATAACCTTATTACCTTATACTCCAGCATTAGGGACCCCGACGTGTATAACCTTATTTCCTTATACTCCAGCTTTAGGGACCCCGACGTGTATAACCTTATTTCGTGATACTCCAGCTTTAGGAACTCCGACGTGTATAACCTTATTTCCTTATACTCCAGCTTTAGGGACCCCGACGTGTATAACCTTATTTCCTGATACTCCAGCTTTAGGAACCCCGACGTGTATAACCTTATTTCCTGATACTCCAGCTTTAGGAACCCCGACGTGTATAACCTTATTTCGTGATACTCCAGCTTTAGGAACCCCGATGTGTATAACCTTATTTCCTGATACTCCAGATTTAGGAACCCCGTCGTGTATAACCTTATTTCCTGATACTCCAGCTTTAGGAACCCCGACGTGTATAACTCGAGAAACTATTTATAATTGTTATGTGAAAGCAAATTGTTTCTTGAGTACATTTGTTGCTCGGCTTCTGATATTTTATTTGTAGATAACAGAAATGTTTGTACATTTACTTCCCTGTACTACAATACAATGCACTCTGTAGGTACAAGACGACTACTTTCGAGGGAACCTTTTTATTTAGAAGAGTTTGTCTTAAAGCAAGTATGCAAATATGGCAATAGAGCAATGAATAGATATACTGTGCATAAATGACGTGAAATATGATGGCTGACAAATGCAGATAGGAAATATAAATGAAAAGTCATGATTCGCGAAAGCTAGTTAATATACTTGTCACTTAAACACAAAAAACAACACAAACCCATGACTATCATAAGTCACGTGATAAGTAGCTGTGTCATTATATCGTGAATACGACAATCACAAACAACCCTGGTGAAATATGCGTAATGACTGAATAGCATTATGTACAAGAATAAACTGTGCACGTTTCTGTTTAAAAGTAAATGTTCATGAAATGTATCCAGGATTATAGACGAAATATTGCGTTCATAAGTCAGTATGTATAATAATGTATTGAACGCTGAATGTATGTACAATGCCAAATTTGTATTTGTTGTGGCGTTGATTGGACACTTTAATATTTCTGATTTGTGTTACTTTCAAAAAGATACACGAGGAATCGTTCAATACGGTGTTCTCAGTTCAGTGACCTAAACTTCATTTCAACACGCTTTAATGGCCAAGGGTACCAGCTGATGCCTTGGTTGTCTTGTGAATATTTACGATGGAGATAAAGTCCATTTAGGTTCGCAACATAACAGTCGCCATACCACCATCCTCCTTTATACTGTTGTGCACAACTACCAGAAGATCTCTTGTCATTGTCTCTATCCTTAGTAGAGAATTTTGTATTAGAGTGATAACTCAATGAATCGCCGGCATCCCCACTGTATCCACCCATTGTCAGTACGTATCCGTCCGTTTCTGTGCCAACTTTAAAGTTAGTGTACTTCTCAAACCTATGATTATTTTCAAAATCACCTAAGTCCACTCGCAGTTCGTGACAACATGTTCCCGTTATGGTGCTCAAGTATTCATTGCCGAGCCAAAACTCGCCTTCTCTGTCCCCAAATCCGGATTTATAATCCGACCAATCTCGAAAGAAGTCGACCGATCCATCCTTCCTCCTCTGAAATACGGTCCAGCCGCCTCCATCGGTATCCTGGTCACAGTAGACTCGAATCGGAGACTCGCTGTAGTCTGGGTATATGCTGTATATGCCGCTTGTAGTGTGTCCGTTGTTGTATAATTCCACACACGAGGCTGCCTTTGAGTTATAAAGATGTTTTGAAAGTTTTTGTTCCAAGGCACTGTTCCTTTCAGTCAGCTGTGGTAGAACACTTTCAATATTCAAAATGGACGCACGCATGTCGTTTAATACCAGTTCTGATGTATTGTGAACTTGTTCAGTGAATTGAGACACGGCATGATTTAGATTTGAAATTGTTTCACCCTGTTCCATCGCTTTGTTTGACGCATTAATAGCATACTGCAGACTTGTATTAGTTGTTTCTTCATGTTTCGCTAATTGATTTTCAATGAACGGTAGACGTTTGCGTATGTCAGAGCACATTTGTTTCTCGTCCCTGAATGCCTTAAGAAGAACCTGATTTATACCGTCGTGTATTCCCTCTACATTTTCTTTTAACAATCCTTGAATATCAGAGTCAGAATCGTCATTAATGTGATCATGTTTTCCATTTAAAACATTCGATTCTTTCGAAAAGTTAACATGTCTTTCAATTTCTCCAAGCTGTGTAATAAATAATTTCATCTCCTCTCTCATGAATTTCATTTCTGAATCAAGTCGATCTTCAATCCGGGTGAGACGGTTTTCAATCCGTCTAATGCTCGCGTTAGAGTATACATTTTTGAATGTCTCAAGATATAAAACTATGAAAATTATTCCAAAGTAACAGCTCATGTTTCCTGAATTTTGCAATATCTATTATACAGAAAATGTAATAAGTGCAAGCTGCCTTTTCTTCAGACGAAAGCGGACTGTTTTACAGCGGCTAAATGATCTATGTTGAAGCGACTTAAAGCTGTACAACCTCTAATTAACGTTTACTAATTATAATTCTTTAATGATTTATGTTGAAGCGACTTAAAGCTGTACAACCTCTTATTAAAGTATACTAATCATAATTCCTTAATGATGAATGTTAAAATGACTTAAAGCTGTACAACCTCTAATTAAAGTTTACTAATCATAATTCCTTAATGATGAATGTTAAAATGACTTAAAGCTGTACAACCTCTAATTAAAGTTTACTAACCATAATTCCTTAGTATCCACCTAAGACTATGTCTATAATATTCTCATTGTTCTGTGTATTTCGTGTTTGATTAGCGATACGGCTGAACTTTAAAATAAGAGTTTAAATAGTCTGCTCTGATTGCATGAACCCATTTTAAAGCTTTCAAGTCGATGTGTTTTCTTAGAAATAATGTATACACATATACAATTGAGTACATAGGACTTTGTTAAGAACTTCAATAAGTGCTACTTTTCATGTTCCAAATTCTAAATTATGCCAACAAAAAATATTTTAACATCATCTTTGACTAGCAGTACCACTACTAATGCGTTTGCAATTTTCTTTTCGAACCAGTTAATGTTAGCGCTGAATTACAGTTACTTGAATTTCAAACGATATTCAATTAAAAGGGAGGTAATTTAGGATTATCCATATTTCATGTTATTTCAAACATGTTACATCTGTAATAAATGGGTAAAACTGTTATGCTATTTTACATTATTTCCTACCATTTTTTTAGAAATTTCATATCCGTGAGCGGACTTCGATTCACGTTATGTGTTGTATCAGCACATATATTGTTTTTATGAAAAGGGAGGATAACTCTCAAATATGTAACAATTTTAAAATTATTTGTTTTAAAAACTACTGCTCAAAGCAAAATGCTTTTCACAAAACTATTCTTAAATATATTAATAAAACAAAAAAAAAAAAGTTATAAAAGTGAGTAATTAGGAACTTGGTCCAGTGTATAATCTTCATTTATTTGACATCGATTACGGAATATGGATATACTGCTCGTTTTGTTAGTAGTATCCATAAATGCTGAGGTTGTAATATGATGAGTTATAATGAAAGAAGTCAACTCTTTGAAATAGTTCAAACTATTTATATTTATTTAAGATTATTGATCTCTACAACACCAATAATATGAAGTAAAACATGCCCTTAAGTAATCGGTACTAAAATCCAATCATTTTTTTACGAATAAATGAATGAATGAACGAACGAATGAATGGAAGAATGAAGGAACGAACGAACCAACAAATGAAAGAATCAATGAATGAAGAAATAAATGAACAATTATTAAATAACGTCTAGAAGTTTTCTTCTGAAAAATATTGAAGCGGCGTTCACTTTACCGATATTCTGGTAACTATTGAAGCGGCATTCACTTTACCGATATTCTGGTAACTATTGAAGCAGTATTCACTTTACCGATATTCTGGTAACTATTGAAGCATCATTCACTTTACCGATATTCTGGTAACTACTGAAGCGGTTACCAGAATATCGGTAAAGTGAATGCCGCTTCAGTATTACCAGAATATTGGTTAAGTGACTGCTGCTTCACAGCAGTCACTTTACCGATATTCTGGTAACTATTGAAGCAGCATTCACTTTACCGATATTCTGGTAACTATTGAAGCGGCATTCACATTACCGATATTCTGGTAACTATTGAAGCGGCATTCACTTTACCGATATTCTGGTAACTATAGAAGCGGCATTCACTTTACCGATATTCTGGTAACCATTGAAGCGGCATTCACTTTACCGATATTCTGGTAACTGTTGAGGCGGCATTCACTTTACCGACATTCTGGTAACTACTGAAGTGGCATTCACTTTACCGATATTCTGGTAACTATTGAAGCAGCATTCACTTTACCGATATTCTGGTAACGTTTATGATTAGCTGACACACCAGAAAACGACAGAAAGACAATGCACTGTTTCATAATTTATATGTATAAAAGAGGAATATCGACGAAATGAATGTGGATGGTCAAACACTAATGACAAAATATATAATTACGGACATGTGATTCCGATTTCATTTCTTTCCCTGCACAAATGGTCATGAAGTTTGTATTTAAAATCACGCATCGAAGACGATGAAGACTATGTAAACTCATGATTTGCTAGATGATTGAATCCAAATATATTAGAGACGGTTAGATCCGAGCTCCTAGGACAGCTCAAGAGAAGCGCCACCTGTCGGTGAGAAGCACCACCCTGTCGGTGCCACCTGTCTGTGAGAAGCACCATCTGTCGGTACCACCTGTCGTGAGAAGCACCATCTGTTGGTGCCACATGTCGGTTCAGACGCTCTACTTTCAAGGCCTTGTTTATTTATTGGGAAACTATGTTGAAGGGCATACGTTTGCTTAACAGAATTGTGCACGCGTTAACCAAATTTTATAAGTAAACCACTAGTAGTGTAATAAATAAAATCCACATATTAACCTAAAACACTTGTTACAAACGAATAGCGCATTTCATGTTTGGCATTCTTGGCTTCATATTTCACATTGCATTTTATAAACACGAATCTAAGTAATACATATATTCACACTACCATAGCGCCATTGATGTATTTGTAATATTACTTATATAATTGTCTAACAATGTGTTCAAGTGTCATATGTGACTTATTCCATAATATATATGCACTTCCGACGGTTTATTTGGGATGGCCTCTATGGGAGTTGCCAACCACCATATCCTCTCATTAGCCATGGAAACATTGGTGAAAAGCAAATGCGCTATGCTTGCATGGGGACTTGAGCTCAGACCAAGGCCATTACGTAGGAAGTGTATACCACTGCCACCCATTGTAAAATTATAACCACTTTATGCCAGGTTATGTCAATGGATGGATCTACCTTTCTTTTTCTTTTTTGCATGTTCGCTGTTGTTATTCCTATTAAGTGAGTTGTAAAATCAATAATGTATTTGATATCTCTATAGTGACTAACACGACGCATTAGGCTGGGTATTAATTTATTTACTTAGTATTGTATTGTTTTGTATATGTAATAGTCTTTAACAACGTTATTTGTCACCTCAATAAAAAAAAAAACTCTGGTTATCGTCATTATGAATTTATCAAACCATTGTAATATTCCGTGAACGATTCGTGGCTGTTTTACATACATATTGTGTAGCTTTAACTCAATTGACCTAATTGAAAACACTGACTTTCAAATCTTAATTGGTTTTCCTCACTTGGCTTTGTTTCAATGCTGGTATGTTAAAGGGACTAGAGGCGATATGTATGCCAAGCATGATTCAGCCTTAATAGTGACAAAATGTTTACAAACATTAATAGCTGACAATTATTTGCAAACCTTAATGGTAGATACTTGTTTAAAAGCCTTGAGTACCTTCTTTGTGGCTTTCTAGGCTATTGTTTTTTTGTATTTATAAATCGAGACGCCCATTTCAATGTTTGATAAACATTTCAAGATTGCCGTGTGCCCCTTTAATGCACTTGCGCATGCTATATGAAAACGGTTTTCATTTATACTCGGGTTGAAAGCCATCATTCTTCCAGTTCGTCTCCTATCCTTTTAAAGCGAACGTCCAATTTAGTTTAAGAGCCCTTATAAAACATATGTTCGTGGTCCGTATTGCACATGAATTATGTACACCACCTAGTCCTTATGTTAAGTTTAAAAAATACTTAATTATGGTTTTGCAAGTGTTTGGAGTGGTAAGGATCAACACGCAGCCGGAACTAATGATGGATTAAACAGGGAATTGTACAGATTGCTGTGCGTTCAAAGTCAATGAAATGCTACGCATTCAAATCAAAAATTGAAATTAAATTAATTCTCATCATATACGTGCCTTTCTGTTGTATGTGAAGAAAACTTGAGTGAAAATATAGGGTTAACTGTATTGAGATTTTGAATTTTGCGACGGTGAAACAGTCGTTTAATAGTCGCACATTTTGTTCAATGGCGGCGCGTTAAATATATAAGTATATGGTATGGAAAATTACTGATCATTATTGTTCAACAGTGCTTTACAACTTAATACTCTAAACCGGTTTTCGCCTTTACGGCTTCATCAGAGAGTTATAAACATAAAACATAAAAAGATAACCGTACAGCAATGCACTTGTGAGAACAATATACAAAATCAAAATAAAATAACATATTAGTGCACTTCTGATGGGCGCCCTGAGAGGTAGAGGTGCACTAATAGTTTAGTTTCTTTTGATTTTGTGTGATTAACATCACATATACAAAGGTACCACTATGTATTACTATTAAATGAATACGTTGTCATATTGCAGTTCTTCCCCTGGTTATTATTTCTGTCAGGAACAAATGATTGATATATAATCTCTAACTCATTCCTACATGGAATTAAATAATATATGCCTAAAAGTTCGCTACAATATAACAGTAAAGGTTCCGAGTATTGTTAAATCACCCTTAGGTTATGTTGCCTGGATATTTTTACTTTTACTTGTAATACACAGGCTTCATAACCTCTGCTCCCATCTAAATTCCATTTTGTTTATTTCGCCCATTGTTTTCTCGTTTAGGGCAAAGTCTTTATTACAATCTGGGGTCGTACGCCGCTGGTCATGGCATGGTATGAAAACACCACACTGAAGGTTCCATGTTCGTCGTCGTATGCATACCATCTTCGGGATGGCTCAATCTTTGTACTATTGACATTTTTAATATTGAGTTCTGCTCAGTCCAGGGCTAGAGGCCATGAAAGGTAGCAAGCATTTTTCATTACCGTTCATGAACAGTCTCAGTCAAACCGAGACTGCAATTGATTTTTGTGTTTATCATGTTCGGCGATTTCCAAATTTCTCCTTTCATACTATTTTTCTATTTTATTTCACTGCTTATATGCGATATTCTATTGCTTATCGTCAGATAAATTATCATTTTTAGATTATAATTATTACACTCAGCCATTGTAATGTATACACACTGAGCATCGTAACAAAGCCTATTCCTTAAAGTAACTATCCCGCCAATAACAGCCACATTTTAAGCGGCCAGAAGTAAGCATGATATTCGATATTCGGTATTCAAGTTGAATATCGGAAAACAAAAAACCCGAGATTCGTAATTCAACAATATTTTTGGTTGAATAACGAATCTCGAGTTTTTTTGTTTTTCGATATTCAGTTGTTTTTTTGTTAAATAACGAATCTCGAGTTTTTTTGTTTTTCGACATTCTAAACTTATTTTTTAATAATATTCAGTCCTATCCTATAATATTCAGTCCTTTTTTTTTTGTTGAATAACGAATCTCGAGTTTTTTGTTTTCCGATATTCAGATTATTTTTTTTCTTGAATAACGAATCTCGATTTTTTTTTTTTCGATATTCAACTTGAATATCGAATGTCGAATATCATGCTAACTGCAGCCCGCCCACATTTTACAACATATGTACACCGTTGCTAAACCTGCTGACGAGGAGGTACATACGATATACATTTTGAGAATCCAAACTCTATAGACACAATATACATCATACATGTGATACTTTCAGGACCTCAATCTGGGAGTTCAGTGATTTTTTTAAGGGAGATTCATGCAAAAATCTGGGAGGTTTTTTCGCGGACTATTTTTAGCGCGCGAGCAGTATTTCATACCCAAATTCCATAAACGAATACCTAAAAATACACTTTTAAACAAGTTTCTTCATTTATGTCAGGGGAGATAACAAGAATGAGTAAAAACAGTTTTTAAACAATATTTAATTAATAACCAATGATAAACATGTTCGCTGTTCATTTCGCTGTTGTTTGGTTATGCTCAATAATCTACTTTAATACTTACAGACAGTGTCCCTTTAAAGTTTGTTGTTATATTTTCGTACTTACAAAACATAAAAATATTGAGAAAGTAAGAGTTTAAAAAAAACTAAAAAAAATTTTTTTTTTTTTTTTACCCCACCCACTCCACCAAATATTGGCCGCGATTTTTCAAAAACGGCCGTGCAAAAGACGGCTGCACGGCTGGCTGCATACTAACTTCCACTCTGGAAAATAACCGATAGTATGAATCAAATTGAGTTCGATATACAATAGTACGAATCTAATTGAGTACGAAGTACGAAATTTCGTAGGAGTTGTCATTATTGAATTCATTCTATTTCTGCTTATCAGCGAGTATTGATTTAACTTGAAAAACACCCCATCTTGATTAAAAATGTTTGAGACCCCATCTTGATCGATTTATTTCAGATACCCACCCCTATTCCCCACAATTCAATTGTGTTTAATTAAATCATACATACTCATCAATTTCACGTTGACAAAGTCTACTTTCGTTTTCGCTATTCACTTTAACAACCTTGTAAATAAATGACGCCGGCAATTTGTTTCAAGTGGTATCTAACCTGTTTAATTACATCATTAAAGACTTCATAAGTGTGCTGCTAATCCTTTGGTAAGATCAATTAAGCCAATAAACTGTTTGCAAATAACAGTTTCACCCACTTTCCCCAGGCTATTGATCCAGGTCAAATCAAGGAATGTCACGTGACGGTCTCGCGAATCGCGAGACAATAACATCAAGTTGGCAGGTAATAGACCGATGATTTTCGAAAAATCGATTTTAGCAATTTTACGGGAGTTTTTCACACAATTCCGTGGGGCCGGGAGGAGGGTTAGAATTCCGTGAGATTTCATCTCACGCCGTGAGGTATCACATGTATGATACATGGCTTCAACCAGCCAGGCCAAACTCTATATACACAATATACATGGCTTCAACCAGCCAGGCCAAACTCTATAGACACAATATAGATGGCTTCAACCAGCCAGGCCAAACTCTATAGCCACAATATACATGGCTTCAACCAGCCAGGCCAAACTCTATAGATACAATATACATGGCTTCAACCAGCCAGGCCAAACTCTATAGATACAATATACATGGCTTCAACCAGCCAGGCCAAACTCTATATACACAATATACATGGCTTCAACCAGCCAGGCCAAACTCTATAGACAATATACATGGCTTCAACCAGCCAGGCCAAACTCTATAGACACAATATACATGGCTTCAACCAGCCAGGCCAAACTCTATAGACAATATACATGGCTTCAACCAGCCAGGCCAAACTCTATAGACAATATACATGGCTTCAACCAGCCAGGCCAAACTCTATAGACACAATATACATGGCTTCAACCAGCCAGGCCAAACTCTATATACACAATATACATGGCTTCAATCAGCCAGGCCAAACTCTATATACACAATATAGATGGCTTCAACCAGCCAGGCCAAACTCTATATACACAATATACATGGCTTCAACCAGCCAGGCCAAACTCTATATACACAATATACATGGCTTCAACCAGCCAGGCCAAACTCTATAGACACAATATACATGGCTTCAACCAGCCAGGCCAAACTCTATAGACACAATATAGATGGCTTCAACCAGCCAGGCCGAACTCTATAGACACAATATACATGGCTTCAACCAGCCAGGCCAAACTCTATAGACACAATATAGATGGCTTCAACCAGCCAGGCCAAACTCTATAGCCACAATATACATGGCTTCAACCAGCCAGGCCAAACTCTATAGATACAATATACATGGCTTCAACCAGCCAGGCCAAACTCTATAGACACAATATAAATGGCTTCAACCAGCCAGGCCAAACTCTATATACACAATATACATGGCTTCAATCAGCCAGGCCAAACTCTATATACACAATATAGATGGCTTCAACCAGCCAGGCCAAACTCTATATACACAATATACATGGCTTCAACCAGCCAGGCCAAACTCTATATACACAATATACATGGCTTCAACCAGCCAGGCCAAACTCTATAGACACAATATACATGGCTTCAACCAGCCAGGCCAAACTCTATAGACACAATATACATGGCTTCAACCAGCCAGGCCGAACTCTATAGACACAATATACATGGCTTCAACCAGCCAGGCCAAACTCTATAGACACAATATACATGGCTTCAACCAGCCAGGCCAAACTCTATAGACACAATAAACATGGCTTCAACCAGCCAGGCCAAACTCTATAGACACAATAAACATGGCTTCAACCAGCCAGGCCAAACTCTATAGACACAATATACATGGCTTCAACCAGCCAGGCCAAACTCTATAGACATAATATACATGGCTTCAACCAGCCAGGCCAAACTCTATAGACTCAATATACATGGCTTCAACCAGCCAGGCCAAACTCTATAGACACAGTATACATGGCTTCAACCAGCCAGGCCAAACTCTATATACACAATATACATGGCTTCAACCAGCCAGGCCAAACTCTATAGACACAATATACATGGCTTCAACCAGCCAGGCCAAACTCTATAGACATAATATAGATGGCTTCAACCAGCCAGGCCAAACTCTATAGACACAATATACATGGCTTCAACCAGGCAGGCCAAACTCTATAGACATAATATAGATGGCTTCATTCAACCAGCCAGGCCAAACTCTATAGACACAATATAAATGGCTTCAACCAGCCAGGCCAAACTCTATAGACACAATATACATGGCTTCAATCAGCCAGGCCAAACTCTATAGACACAATATAGATGGCTTCAACCAGCCAGGCCAAACTCTATAGACATAATATACATGGCTTCAACCAGCCAGGCCAAACTCTATAGACACAATATACATGGCTTCAACCAGCCAGGCCAAACTCTATAGACACAATATAAATGGCTTCAACCAGCCAGGCCAAACTCTATAGACACAATATACATGGCTTCAATCAGCCAGGCCAAACTCTATAGACACAATATAGATGGCTTCAACCAGCCAGGCCAAACTCTATAGACATAATATACATGGCTTCAACCAGCCAGGCCAAACTCTATAGACACAATATACATGGCTTCAACCAGCCAGGCCAAACTCTATAGACACAATATACATGGCTTCAACCAGCCAGGCCAAACTCTATAGACATAATATACATGGCTTCAACCAGCCAGGCCAAACTCTATAGACACAATATACATGGCTTCAACTAGCCAGGCCAAACTCTATAGACACAATATACATGGCTTCAACCAGCCAGGCCAAACTCTATAGACAATATACATGGCTTCAACCAGCCAGGCCAAACTCTATAGACACAATATACATGGCTTCAACCAGCCAGGCCAAACTCTATAGACATAATATACATGGCTTCAACCAGCCAGGCCAAACTCTATAGACTCAATATACATGGCTTCAACCAGCCAGGCCAAACTCTATAGACACAGTATACATGGCTTCAACCAGCCAGGCCAAACTCTATATACACAATATACATGGCTTCAACCAGCCAGGCCAAACTCTATAGACACAATATACATGGCTTCAACCAGCCAGGCCAAACTCTATAGACATAATATAGATGGCTTCAACCAGCCAGGCCAAACTCTATAGACACAATATAGATGGCTTCAACCAGGCAGGCCAAACTCTATAGACATAATATAGATGGCTTCATTCAACCAGCCAGGCCAAACTCTATAGACATAATATAGATGGCTTCAACCAGCCAGGCCAAACTCTATAGACACAATATACATGGCATCAACCAGCCAGGCCAAACTCTATAGACATAATATAGATGGCTTCAACCAGCCAGGCCAAACTCTATAGACACAATATACATGGCTTCATTCAACCAGCCAGGCCAAACTCTATAGTCACAATATAAATGGCTTCAACCAGCCAGGCCAAACTCTATAGACAATATACATGGCTTCATTCAACCAGCCAGGCCAAGCTCTATATACACAATATACATGGCTTCAACCAGCCAGGCCAAACTCTATAGACACAATATACATGGCTTCAACCAGCCAGGCCAAACTCTATATACACAATATACATGGCTTCAACCAGCCAGGCCAAACTCTATAGACACAATATACATGGCTTCAATCAGCCAGGCCAAACTCTATATACACAATATACATGGCTTCAACCAGCCAGGCCAAACTCTATAGACATAATATACATGGCTTCAACCAGCCAGGCCAAACTCTATAGACACCATATACATGGCTTCAACCAGCCAGGCCAAACTCTATAGACACAATATACATGGCTTCAACCAGCCAGGCCGAACTCTATAGACACAATATACATGGCTTCAACCAGCCAGGCCAAACTCTATAGATACAATATACATGGCTTCAACCAGCCAGGCCAAACTCTATATACACAATATACATGGCTTCAACCAGCCAGGCCAAACTCTATAGACAATATACATGGCTTCATTCAACCAGCCAGGCCAAGCTCTATATACACAATATACATGGCTTCAACCAGCCAGGCCAAACTCTATAGACACAATATACATGGCTTCAACCAGCCAGGCCAAACTCTATATACACAATATACATGGCTTCAACCAGCCAGGCCAAACTCTATAGACACAATATACATGGCTTCAACCAGCCAGGCCAAACTCTATAGACACAATATAGATGGCTTCAACCAGCCAGGCCAAACTCTATAGACACAATATACATGGCTTCAACCAGCCAGGCCAAACTCTATAGACAATATACATGGCTTCAACCAGCCAGGCCAAACTCTATATACACAATATACATGGCTTCAACCAGCCAGGCCAAACTCTATAGACACAATATACATGGCTTCAATCAGCCAGGCCAAACTCTATAGACACAATATAGATGGCTTCAACCAGCCAGGCCAAGCTCTATAGACACAATATACATGGCTTCAACCAGCCAGGCCAAACTCTATATACACAATATACATGGCTTCAACCAGCCAGGCCAAACTCTATATACACAATATACATGGCTTCAACCAGCCAGGCCAAACTCTATAGACACAATATAGATGGCTTCAACCAGCCAGGCCAAGCTCTATAGACACAATATACATGGCTTCAACCAGCCAGGCCAAACTCTATAGACACAATAAACATGGCTTCAACCAGCCAGGCCAAACTCTATAGACACAATATACATGGCTTCAATCAGCCAGGCCAAACTCTATATACACAATATACATGGCTTCAACCAGCCAGGCCAAACTCTATAGACACAATATACATGGCTTCAACCAGCCAGGCCAAACTCTATAGACACAATATACATGGCTTCAACCAGCCAGGCCAAACTCTATAGACAATATACATGGCTTCATTCAACCAGCCAGGCCAAGCTCTATATACACAATATAAATGGCTTCAACCAGCCAGGCCAAACTCTATATACACAATATACATGGCTTCAACCAGCCAGGCCAAACTCTATAGACACAATATACATGGCTTCAACCAGCCAGGCCAAACTCTATAGACAATATACATGGCTTCATTCAACCAGCCAGGCCAAGCTCTATATACACAATATACATGGCTTCAACCAGCCAGGCCAAACTCTATAGACACAATATACATGGCTTCAATCAGCCAGGCCAAACTCTATAGACACAATATAGATGGCTTCAACCAGCCAGGCCAAGCTCTATAGACACAATATACATGGCTTCAACCAGCCAGGCCAAACTCTATATACACAATATACATGGCTTCAACCAGCCAGGCCAAACTCTATATACACAATATACATGGCTTCAACCAGCCAGGCCAAACTCTATAGACACAATATAGATGGCTTCAACCAGCCAGGCCAAGCTCTATAGACACAATATACATGGCTTCAACCAGCCAGGCCGAACTCTATATACACAATATACATGGCTTCAACCAGCCAGGCCAAACTCTATAGACACACTATACATAGCTTCAACCAGCCAGGCCAAACTCTATAGACACACTATACATGGCTTCAACCAGCCAGGCCAAACTCTATAGATACAATATACATGGCTTCATTCAACCAGCCAGGCCAAACTCTATAGACAATATACATGGCTTCAACCAGCCAGACCAAACTCTATATACACAATATACATGGCTTCAACCAGCCAGGCCAAACCCCAAAATGGAGAGTTGAATTAAGAGGCACCAACTCATAATTCATTTTATGTATATTCAATCACGGGTATTTTAAGAAACCTTTACAAATCTTATACTTTTAATCGGCAAATATACATTATTTTATGACCTCAACACCTGGATAGAGTTTTGATAAACGATTTTGTGTAATTTTGCTGTTATTTGGCGAGTTAGTTTCTTTTACATTTTAACTGTAACATGATATCGTCGATATTTTGGCACACCAATGACCCCGTTGTCGTGACTCCATTGTTCTTGAATGAGCGCAACGAAAGTGTTAATCAAACACAATTGTGTACGCGAATACTGTATTCATGCCACTGTTTTGTTAAAACCACACAGTCAACGTGTGATATATATTTATTAAAATGGTGTACTACAGTTGTTTATTTCGTAAATTAATTTTTAAAAATGGGAAGACTCGTTTTTTTGTCGTATTTACTTTATTGTGAACTTTATATTTTGACAATTGCAAAAGGTACGTATTGTTCTTTGGCACGGATTATTATCAGTTATTTTACTTTGCAGGGTTAAATGGTGTATTACGTCATTTTCAGCGCATGTAAGGCTAATAGGGGCGTAGCTGACCTGAAATGCATATACAGGCCAGAAAAAAACTCTGGGGATCCTTTTTTTTTTTTTTTAATTTAGCTATGTAATGCTGCGTTTTGGCATATATCTGACAAAATACTTGTGTGGTATTTGAAGAAATATTTTTTGACAATTTGATAATAAACAGTTGACAAAGTTAAATTATCTACACTGTAAAGTAAAATAAGAAACGAATAGAATAGAATAGAATTGAATAATCTGTTTTCCAATCATGGGCCACAGAGATGGTATTATAATCACAGTAAAATGAACAACATAACAATCAAGCGTCGAAGAAGATCAAGACTGACAAGCAATGGGTCGTCTAGTTACTCTGTATCTAGTTACTACGGATATAGTTACTATGGGTGTAGTTACTATGGGCCTAGTTACTATGGATCTTGTTAATATGATTCTAGTGAATGTGGGTCTAGTTAATATGGGTAAAGTTACTGTAGGTCTAGTTACTATGTGTCTAGTTACTATGTATATAGTTACTATGAATCTAGTTACTATGGATCTAGCTACTATAGATCTAGTTATTATTGATCAAGTTACTATGGTTCTAGTTACTGTGGGTCTAGTTACCGCGGATATAGTAACTATGTGTCTAGTTACTATGTGTCTAGTTACTATGTGTCTAGTTACTATGTATCTAGTTACTACGGATCTAGTTACTACGGGTCTAGTTACTACGGGTCTAGTTACTATGTATCTAGTTACTATGGATCTAATTACTATGGATCTAGTTATTATGTATCAAGTTACTATGTATCTAGTTACTATGTATCTAGTTACTATGGGTTAGTTACTATGGGTTAGTTACTATGGATCTAGTTACTATGGGTTAGTTACTATGGATCTAGTTACTATAGATCTAGTTACTATGGGTCTAGTTACTATGGGTCTAGTTACTATGGATCTAGTTAAATCTAGTTACTATGGGTCTAGTTACTATGGATCTAGTTACTATGGATCTTACTATGGATCTAGTTACTATGTGTCTAATTACTATGAATCTAGTACACTATGGGTCTAGTTACTATGTATCTAGTTACTATGAGTCTAGTTACTATGTATCTAGTTACTATGGGTCTAGTTACTATGTATCTAGTTACTATGGGTCTAGTTACTATGTATCTAGTTACTATGGGTATAATTCCTTTGGATCTAGTTAATATGGCACTAGTCACTATGGAACTAGTCAACAAGGGTCTTGTTATTACAATAAAAAAAAACAGAACGCATACAAACCTTGTTTTTTTGTGTTCTGAATTTTGAATTTGATTTGGTAACATATTTAGTTACAAGTTACAGTTTTTAACACACCCTGGATGTGTTTCAATGGTTACTATCATCTTGCGGAACGTCGGTGGTTCTACCCAGGTCCCCGCCGTGGACGAAAATTGCCGGAGGGGCACCTGGGGGATTCATCCACCATTAAAGCTAGAAAAGTCGCCATATGTTGCGGCTATAAAATCCAGTTCATTTCCAAATGTTTAAAGCTCCAAACTGGTTTTGTCTGGAATATGTAGTGTATCCCATCACTAAACATCCGAGTATTGTGAATATTGATCTCAGCATGAATATATATGTAAACTAGGTCATGTGATATGTAACCTAGATCACGTGATATGTAAACTAGGTCACAGGATATTGTAAACTAGGTAACGGGATATGTAAGCTAGGTCACATGATTTGTAAACTAGGTCATGTGATATGTAAACTAGGTCACGGAATATGATATGTAAACTATGTCAAGTTCTTTGATGCGGCTTAAAGGTGTAAAATTCAAATTATTTGTAACAGCGACAGCACCCGTGTGTTCCCCTGCCAGTTATGCCGTGTCTGTCGGCATCAATACAACCGCCGGTACAACATTGACGTCCGTAGTGTGCACAGATGCCGACGCCGGAAATACCATCACGTATTCCATCGACAGCTCGTCAGGTATAATTAGTTATAGTTATAACCATTCTTATGTTGGGTGGGGATCTACCGATATATCAAGTAGGATTAATACAGAAACACAGCTATTATATTTGTGTGTATAATTTCACTCTTTAGTTAACACACTGTTTATCAATTTGATATATAAAATACAAAATATAAAGATACGAAATGCATAGTTGCAAATGTTTGTAACTGCTCATTTTTTAAATATTGCACAGTTTGGGGCTTGCATGAAGGAAGCAATATCACACTTGTGGCATGTAAGTGTGCATGAAGGAAGCAATATCACACTTGTGGCATGTAAGTGTGCATGAAGGAAGCAATATCACACTTGTGGCATGTAAGTGTGCATGAAGGAAGCAATATCACACTTGTGGCATGTAAGTGTGCATGAAGGAAGCAATATCACACTTGTGGCATGTAAGTGTGCATGAAGGAAGCAATATCACACTTGTGGCATGTAAGTGTGCATGAAGGAAGCAATATCACACTTGTGGCATGTAAGTGTGCATGAAGGAAGCAATATCACACTTGTGGCATGGAAGGGTTAAAGAAACAAACACACCTTAATAACGGGAAAAATACACTCAAACCGCTTATCAAAAATATATCCAGTTGTTCAGGTCATATAATAATGTATATGTGCCGATTAATAGTATAGGTTTATTAAACCAGTCAAGCAAAGCTATTCACTATCAACATTTTAAAACACATTTGGATGTTGAAAGGTATCTAACATTAAACATACCATTGAAATTTAAAATTGCACTGTCTAAACTTAGATGTTCAGCACATTCTCTTTTTGTTGAAACGGGCAGACACAATAATATCGCATATGAACATAGAATATGTATGTTATGTAACTCTCACGAAATAGAAGACGAAATGCATGTTGTTATGAAATGTTCGTATTATACGAACTTACGCAATCAATACCTTTTCGAAGTCATATGCGGTAACTTTAATAGTATTTATGTTTTCTGATAATGTTTATGATAATTTAATGAGTACAACAGATCCTTATAAGTTAACGCAACTTTCGAAATATGTGTATACAATGTTTAATAAGAGAAAACTTTTTTTCCAAGCTCACAACATTGGTACATGAATAGAAACTCGATTTGGTATATTTGTCAGTAGTTGTACTTTTTGTACTAGTCCACTGTACTATATATTTCAATGTTTGTTACTATATTTGTTTGTCTCTTTATCTACTTTTGTCACATTGCTGTATAGTTGTATAATATGCAATATGTTATTTGTATTATGGGCCAGAGGCCTAAATTACTCGGAATAAAATATTGTCTATTGTCTATTGTCTATTGTATATTAAAGTAGCTATCCCGCCATCAGCAGGCATATGTTACAACAGATGTATACCGTTTCTAAACCTACTGACGACGAGTTATATATATACTTGTTTTCTTTGAGAATCCAAACTCTATAGACAAAATAGAAATGGCTTTAACTAGCTAGGCCAAACCCAAAAGCTGGAGCGTCTTCTTAAAATACCCGTGATTGAATATGTTGGAAATGAATAATGAGTCGGTAAATCTTAATTCGACGCTCCAGCTTTTGGGTTTGGCCTAGCTGGTTAAAGCCATATAGAGTTTGGATTCTCAAAGAAAACAAGTTATATATATAACTCGTCGTCAGTAGGTTTAGAAACGGTAGGCTGGTTAAAGACGTTAACATTATATTGTGTCTATAGAGTTTGGATTCTCAAAATATGTAAGCTATATATATACAACGGCGTCAGTAGGTTTAGAAACGTGGACGTCTATTCTTACTGTTGTTGGCGGATAGCTACTTTGAGCGACATGTCAGCGGTGTAACCCTGAGATCAATTCGTATAGTCAGGTGTGTACAATTAACGCATATATGTGCGTTATTACGTGCTACTGGGAAATGAAATTAAATGTGGTTTAACGTCCCATTAACGCATCATATTGCTAGGTATGCACACCTTATTGAGACAAGATCGTATCAAAATGTTTGCCTATATTCTTGATGGATTACCGTAACATCGTGTCAAACATGTGTTCTGATCTTGTAGATGGAAATACGTATCTGAAAATGGTGGGAGCTGCCGTTAATCTCGCGAACCGTTTGGATGTGGAATATGGATTAGTCAAGTGGACAGTCGAAGTTTTGGCGGTGGACAACACAGGGGCAACAGGTATATTAGTAACAGTTTATGAGTCGACGAACTATATAACTTTAAGTAAAATTAATTGTTATTTTAATATACTTTTATCCTGACGTTTGTTTTGACCATACGCGTTCAGGAATGTAACAGGTAACTTAAAGTGAGTTTTACCTTCATCAAATTAATGTGTTTGACCAAATCGTTGTATATATACTGAAAGAAATAAGTTCAGCAAGTAAATAACATGGTAAATCCCATAGAGCAGATTCAAGTCTATGTGCTTCAGCCGCTATTAACAATATAATTAACATAATTTAACTGCTTTACAGAAATTATAATTTCGTTCTTTTTTCAATATAAAGGGAGATAATTTTAAAATTTAAAATTGTGGTTCGTAATTTCATTATAAAAAAATGACAAGGTTAATGTCAATTCTTTTTGCGTTTATTATCACTCGAAACCCAGAATAGTTATTTAATAAAGTTTAACCCTGTACTTGATAATATTCTTATTTTTAATGTGAAAAATGTTGTTTTATATAAATGGGAGATAACTCTGATACTTACTTTGAATCACACATAATACATGCCCAAGTTATCAAATGCTTCACATTTTAAAGAAACATTCAGTTTCTTTAAGCTAGATATGCGAACGACCGTGCTAAACTTATTTTTTTCAGTATACGTTAAAGGGACAAAATCAATTTTTAATTTGTTAAACATATAATCGGCCTCTCTTTAGGTTTTATAAATAACTTGCATATTTCAAAATCATTATGAATGATTCAAAACAAAGTTATAGTTGTTTGCATTTATGTTACTTATTGTTTAGTATACTGCAACATATATATTTGAACTCAACGTAGAATACCGCCTAATTGCGTTACCTTGATATCTAATTGTATATGTATACTACAGGTTTAAAGTCAAAATAATATTAGAATAATAAACGGAGATACTGATTTAACGCTTGATAAACACTTCAATATCTCCGCGTGTCCCTTTAATTTGGCGTTCCATACACGAATTAAGCAATATATAGTCTGGTCTTAGTGACCGATAAACACTACAAGATGTCCACGCCCGCGTGTCCCTTTAATAAGGCGTTCCATACACGAATTAAGCAATATATAGAGTCTGGTCTCAGTGACCAGATAAACACTACAAGATGTCCGCGTGTCCCTTTAATTTGGCGTTCCATACACGAATTAAGCAATATATAGAGTCTGGTCTTAGTGACCAGATAAACACTACAAGATGTCCGCGTCTTCCTTTAATTTGGCGTTCCATACACGAATTAAGCAATATATAGAGTCTGGTCTTAGTGACCAGATAAACACTACAAGATGTCCGCGTCTCCCTTAATTTGGCGTTCCATACACGAATTAAGCAATATATAGAGTCTGGTCTTAGTGACCAGATAAACACTACAAGATGTCCGCGTGTCCCTTTAATTTGGCGTTCCATACACGAATTAAGCAATATATAGAGTCTGGTCTTAGTGATAAGACTCAATTTCTTTTTTTAGTATGGTGTACTTAATATCCCAGTCCGTACTCTAAATTCCATTGATCGGAAGTTAGAGTATGGTGAAGCGCCGCCCCTTGGTTTATCCTGAATTAAACGAGTTAATGCTATGCATTCCTCAAAGGCAGTTTCACCGACCATACTGCACGATTGGATGTCGTGAGGACGATGACGTATCCATCTGCCTGATCACTGTAAGGTTTCAAACCTCTGTTATCTCCCCTGAAAGCTCGCGGAACTTGAAAGCTCACAGACCTAGAGACAAAAGGAAAACAGAAAATAATTACAATCCCCCCCCCCCCCCCCCACCACCATTTTAGGCAATGTTTAATTAAAAAAAATAGGGGTTTTCTTTCCTTTAGCATACACCTATCAGCCTACAGTGTAGTGTACAAGAAAGATGATATAGCGACTCCCATGCTGATATCAGGTTTCATTCAAATTTAAGAAGTGTTTGACCGAAGCACCACCTAGTCAGCCAGCTAGTGTATGCATTTGGTATTTTCCGCAGTGGTCATGAGTGAGAAAATCACACCTGGCTAACATATATATTTTATTGTTTTAAATTACTGGTCTTGGCTATATAAAGATATTAAACGAATAACAAGGTCTGCTGCACAGCTTTGAAGCTCAGATGTTGGAATAGGTTGTACAGTACCTACATGTGAAAATTAATTGTGGTGTGAGACCGTAAGAGCTATGCAATAAGGCATATTATTTTATACAGGAACAGCGACCATTTCCCTCACAACATTTCAATCTACGACAACGACAACAACCACGCCGGCACCACCGGGATATTCGTGGTTTGACACACAAAACAATGTTATACTCTTCGGGTCTACGGCGGGCTTCACTGCATTGATCACAGGTAGGTTATAGTTACTTATTCATTAATACGCATGAACCTACCAATTTATACGCGAATATTTTATGTATCTATCAATCGATACGCAAATACTTCATGTATCTATCAATCCATACGCAAATAAGTCATGAATCTACCAATCCATACGCGAATAAGTCATGAACCTACCAATCCATACGCGAATAAGTCATGAACCTACCAATGCACAGCGAATACGTCATGTATCTATCAATTCAAATGCAAATACTTCATTTACCTATCAATTCATACGCAAATAAGTCACGAACCTACCAATTCATACGCGAATAAGTCATGAACGTACAATTTATAGCGAATACGTCATGTATCTATCAAACCATAAGCAAATACTTCATGTTCCTATCAATTCATACGCAAGCTATAAGTCATGTACCTATCAATTCATACGTAAATAAATCATGAACCTACCAATTCATACGCGAATAAGTCATGTATCTCTCAGTCCATACGCCAAAACCTCCAGTACCTATCAAACCATACGCTAATACTTCATGTACCTATCAATCAATACGCAAATAAGTCATGTATCTATCACTTTTGTCATGGGATGTAGTTTTATTACCTTTTGTTTTGTTGAAATATATATTTTATTCAAATTGTACAAACAATAATTGAAAATGGTGATACGTCTCCGAATGACTTAAGTTGTTTGATTTGCCTTATAGGTATTTATAAATTGTTAATTCTTTTTCGAAATGTTCCAACTATACGAACTTATTGTCGCATTTGGACACCTTTATTTTCAACACCGTGAAATAATCAAGCGTGCAACGATTCTTTAATGTGGAGATGACTAATCACGTGGTGCTATATAACCAATGGAAAGCAGTGAAATATTTTAAGAATTATTTTGTTCCGAAACAGCTTGCTGCATACTGATGTGTTTCCGGTTCCACCGACTTGGAACATGTCTGCCCCTCAGTTGTCCAGAGTACGGTCAGTGCAGGGCAAGTTGCCGACGACAGTGCGACTGCTGTCCGTTGTGAGTACACACAGTGACGTTAATCATTTATTTGTATTATAAAATATAATATTATTAAGTATTATTATTAATTATATATCATAGCTGTAATGCTTGTGATATCATAAAATGTCGTGATTTATGATCATTATCAAATTGTTGATATCAAGAAATCTTTAAATAAACTATTGATATCAACAATCCAAAAGAATATGGAATGACGATTCATCATTTTGGTTTTTACAAAATGTTGTGTTCACTGCAAATTATATAGATATGTTTTGCATCAATAAACCGTTCTAGATAGAATCACAGATCCTGTACAAGTACATCCTCCGTACACGCAACCCCACCCTCCTGACATCCAAACCCCATAGTCCCTCCAGCCCTCGCGTATACAGGTACATACTCTCCCACTATCCTACCTCCACTCTCTTGTACAGGTACATCCTCCGTACACCCGAACCATACCATTTTTACATTCAACCCCATCCTCCCACTCGCCCTCACGTGTACAGGTACATACACCTCCCACACTCGCACCTGCCTTCACGTATACATCCTCCCTACAACCACACCCCATCCCCCACCTCCCTTCACGTGTACAGGTACATACACCTCCCACTCTCGCACCTACCTTCACGTGTACATCCTCCCTACAACCACGACCCATCCCCCACCTCCCTTCACTTGTACAGGTACATTCTCCCTACGACCATATAAACACATGTTTCATCCTAAAATTGGAAAAAGTTATTAATTGTACTGCATTGACTCATTTTAAGCAGGTTTGGATACATTTCTGAATTTCATGAACTTTATTAATTACGAAATTTGATGCTGTGATTATTAGTATGATGACATGCCATTTAACTTTATAATTATTTTCTCTAGGCCGTGTGATTTCTATGCAGAAGACAACAAGGTACCATTGGTAGAAAAACCTCAGTCGAATAAAGAAACTAAACCCATTCCAGAACCTATAACGTATGTAATATATAATGCAAATAACGTATTTAACATGTAACGTAAATAACATATATAACATATAACGTAAATCACGTATGTAACATATAACGTAAATAACGTATGTAACATATAACATAAATAGCGTAAATAACATATAACGTAAATAAAGTATATAGCATATAACGTAAATAACGTATGTAACATATAACGCTTATAACATAAAACGTAAATAACGTATGTAACATATAATGTAAATAACGTATGTAACATATAACATAAATAGCGTATATAACATATAACGTAAATAACGTATATAGCATATAACGTAAATAACGTATGTAACATATGTAACATATAACGTTTATAAAACGTAAATAACGTATGTAACATATAACGTTTATTACATAAAACGTAAATAACGTATGTAACGTATAATGTGAATAAGGTATGTAACATCTAACGTAAATAACTTATATAAGCACAAACTACTCTTGCTGGTCAAGCGCAAAAAGCCATTTTTAAAATGAAAAGGTATTTAAACAAATTTACATTTATATCCCCAAAGCATAAATTAGATCTGTTTGATAAATTGATAACTCCAATTTTAAACTATGGATGTGAAGTGTGGGGATTTATGCAAGCTATATCAATTGAACGAGTGCATTTACAGTTTTGTAAACACATTTTGGGTGTTAAGAAGACAACTCAAAATGATTTCATATATGGTGAACTTGGCAGAACGTCATTTATTACAAGAAGATATTTTATAATAATTAAATATTGGTTAAAAATCATGAGTGTACATGATCGTAAATATGTGAAAATTGTTTATAACATGCTGCTTAATGACTGTGAAACATATCCTCAGAAAATAAACTGGGTTTCCCAGTTGAAACACTTATTGTCCTCGCTTGGGTTTTATGATGCATGGTTACAACAAAGTGTTGGTAACGATAATATTTTTCTTGCAATATTAAAGCAAAGGTTAAATGACAATTTTGTTCAGAATTGGCATAGTCGATTAGAAAATTCCACTAGAGCAGTTTTTTATATAAACATTGCAAAATTTCAGTTTCAATCATATCTAGATAATATAAATGTTTTCAAAATGTGTCAAGCACTAACTAAATTACGGGTGTCATCTCATAGACTGCAAATTGAAGCCGGTAGGTGGGTTAAACCAAATAGAATTCCTGTAAACGATAGAATATGTGTATTTTGTAATAAACTTGAAGATGAATTCCATTTTGTGTTGGAATGCCAAACATACATAATGTTAAGGAAGCAATATATTCCTAAATATTTTTATAAGAGACCAAATATGATCAAGTTTCTGGAATTACTAAACTCACAAAATAAGATATATATTCGCAAACTGTGTACCTTTGTTTTAAAAGCATTTAAGTTACGAAACGAAACACTATACAGAAATTAGCTATTTCTAAATATAATGTATGTAATATATGTGTTAAGGAAATTGTGATGAATTGTAATTTATTTATACAAGGAAGTGTTATGTTAACGCCTTCTCATTGAATCAGCTCAGTTAAGATAAACTGCATATTTGGACATGTATTGTTTGTAATAACTATACTATTGCCATGCTTTGTAATTGTATTTTGTATCCTCATGGGATTTTAAGCCTATTGGAAATTGGAAATAAAGATCTATCTATCTATCTATCTATCTATCTATCTATCTAACATATAACATAAATAACGTATGTAACATATAATATAAATAGCGTATGTAACATATAACGTAAATAACATATAAAACATATAACGTAAATAACGTATGTAACATATAATATAAATAGCGTATGTTACATATTACATAAATAACGTTTATAACATATAACTTAAATAACGTGTAAATTGTATCTTGCCTATGACGTATGTAACATATAACGTAAATAACGTATGTAGCATATACTGTTTGTAACATGAACCGTAAATAACTCATGTAACAGATAACGTCGATAACGTGTAAATTGTATATTACCTATGACGTAAATAGCCTAAAACGTATATAATTTAATTACTTTATGATGTAGTTAATCTTTATGTGCCGCCGTTTCCTCGACAATTATAATGTACAGCTTATTCAGCTGCCGAATGCAATTGATCCTTATATGTTTTTTGTGTTTGTTTTTGTGTCTGTGAATCATGTAGCTGATCCTTATACGTTTATTGTGTTTGTCTATGGTTAACAGACTGTGCATCATGTAGCTGATCCTTATATGGTTTCTGTGTTTGTCTATGGTTAACAGACTGTGAATCATGTAGCTGATCCTTATATGTTTTTTGTGTTAACAGACTGTGAATCATGGTGTTTGTGTTTGTCTATGGTTAACATACTGCGAATCATGGTTTTTGTGTTCGTCTATGGTTAGCAGACTGTGAATCATGTTTCTTTTGTGTTTGTCTATGGTTAACATACTTTGACTCTTGGTGTTTGTGTTGGTCTATGGTTAACATACTGTGAATCATGGTGTTTGTGTTTGTCTATGGTTAACAGACTGTGAATCATGGTGTTTGTGTTTGTCTATGGTTAACAGCCTGTAAGTCATGTAGCTGATCCTTATATGTTTTTTGTGTTTGTCTATGGTTAACAGACTGTAAATCATGTAGCTGAACCTTATATGGTTTGTGTGTTTGTCTATGGTTAACAGACTGTGAGTCATGTATCTGATCCTTATATGTTTTTTGTGTTTGTCTATGTTTAACATAATGTGATTCATGGATTTTGTGTTTGTCTATGGTTAACAGACTGTGAATCATGTTTTTTTTGTGTTTGTCTATGGTTAACATACTATACAATATCTTTTATTCACTCAATTCACATTTACATGAATATATGAGGTATGTATAACAACATTTAAATCATCATCGAGGCTCATAAGTGAATACTGTGAATCATGGTTTTAGTGTTTGTCAATGGTTAACAGAATGTGAATCATGGTTTTAGTGTTTGTCTATGGTTAACAGACTGTGAATCATGTTTTTTGTGTTTGTGTATTTGTCTATGGTTAACAGACTGTGAATCATGGTTTTTGTGTTTGTCTATGGTTAACAGACTGTGAATCATGGTTTTTGTGTTTGTCTATGGTTAATAGACTGCGAATCATGGTTTTTGTGTTTATCTATGGTTAACAGACTGTGAATCATGTAGCTGACAATTATAACTTCTTCAATTCCTAGTGAACTCGTCTAAAAAACGTGAATGGTATAAACACATATTTTGCAGTGTTCAAAGGTTACCGTTTTACTTGCTGAAATGAAGTTTTCGTAGATCAGTCTACTAGGTGTAGCATGCCGTCATTATTATATATATATTAGCAACAAAAGACCTTCATTAATCTCTGCAGCGCAGTTGGTTGAGGCGTCGTGTTAGTGCCGTGTAAGTGAGGGCTCAAGCCTGCTGATTTACTTTTTTTTCTTTTTTTTTTTTATTATAATTTTCATTATTATAGTTTCATTATTCCAAATACTTTTTTGTTATTTTCAGTATTATAGTTTTCATTATTCCAAATGGTAAGGCAGCAATACAGTTCCTTCATATTTTTCACTTTGATAATGCAATCTTATAATTACACATGGTATCAGTGAACAGTTTATTTGTGTTGTAATTCACACGCTAACGGACTCGTATCCCTTACATGTAAACAATTGTATTTCTGTGCTGATGTGTACTTCTAGCACATCGTGTTACAAGGGTGAATTGTAATCAGTGTGTAAGGCATGTCAAGGTATTTAAACAGAGAGAAGCGATGTCGCCCATATTGATTCAAAATGTTTGGTAGGAAGAACTGATGGTAAAAATCGGGAAGAATGTGTCTGGTAAGAAAAAACGGCCGTGGTGTGTTTATGTCTACGTGACAAGATTTGTGCTTTTTAATATTGTTTTAACACCCGTGACTTGATCTATTAGGTAGCTAAGATAATACCATATATTAAAAATACACATACTATAGGATTCTCTATAATAGTCGGGAAATTGCTGATGTGTACTTCTAGCACATCGTGTTACAAGGGTGAATTGTAATCAATGTGTAAGGCATGTCAAGGTATTTGAACAGAGAGAAGCGATGTCGCCCATATTGATTCAAAATGTTTGGTAGTAAGAACTGATGGTAAACCACGGGAAGAATGTCGTAAGAAAAAACGGTCGTGGTGTGTTTATGTCTCCGTAACAACATTTGTGTTTTTCAATATCGTTTTAACACCCGTGACTATACGGTAGCTAAGATAATACCATACATTAAAAATACTCATGCTATAGGATTCTCTATACAAGTCATGAAATTGATATCCTCGGCTTTGTACACACACCCCTATCTGGAACACACACCCGTCTGGAAGACATCCGCGGCTAACACAGATATTAGAAAATAATACGGAGCGATACATTGAGAGTTGTGGATAGCCGTTATGTAATAAACACTTTCAGAGCGCGATGTGACTTAACATTTGTATTTCGAACAAACGTTTGTAATTTAGTTATGATGTATTAGTTATGATGTAGCATAATAAGACGATACAAATAATGTAATAAACTCATAAAAATGGAGTGTGTATGTCGTGTTTCTTCACCTAAGTACTTTGTAGATTCAGCGGCCAACCTAACAGACAAACGGTTTATGTCATTAGAGCCCGGTAAATAACGAATCACCGTTCTTGTCATAAGGCGAGACATTGGCTAACGTTATACGAGTAGATCTATTATTATGTTAATTTTTGTCCCTCGGCTGTTATTTTACGCTTGCGTAAAACCTTGCTTGTTGTTTATTTGAAGAGATTTCTCCACAGCATTTTTCTTCTTGAGCGCGGAATGTAAACACTTGCCACGTAGTGTACGTTCAATTTTCCATAACTAGCCAAATCTGTTGTGAAATGAAAGCTATCCTGCAATGTGTGATAAAATTGTGTTAATCTGTGTTTTATATTAATCAATCGTCTTTTAAGTGCATTGATACTGTGCTGATCTTATCAAAATTCGTTCATTGTTAATCCTTGTTAATATTCATTACTCATCGATAATATTTTAAAAAGATTACGGCACATACAATTAACCATTATTTAATTACATATTACAGAACACAACATAGTGTGGTATCCAGGGCAGACACTGACGTAGAGGATAATCCGTCATCAGGTAAGTCAAGTACCAGCGTACCGTCATCAAACCTAGGTATGTCGGGTACCACTAGCGTACCGTTAGCGGGTAAGTCGGGTACCAGCGTACCGTCATCAGGTCTAGCTATGTCGGGTCCGTGGTCCAGCATACTGTCATCATGTATGTCGGATACCACCAGCGTACCGTCATCAGACCAAGGTATGTCGGATACCAAGGTATATGTATCAGGCCTAGATATGTCGGGTACTAGCGTACCGTCATCAGACTTAATAAGCATAATATAGTTTTTACATAAATTTGAAAGCAGCAACTCTTGTATATCTTGTATTGGTATTATGAGACCTAAATCACCTCGCTCTTCTCCTGTCAAGAATATTTAACAGGCAAGTCGAGTCAAATGAAAAAACTAACACACCAACATGGGTATATTATGTTATACACGGACTAATAGTCCTAATGTTTAGGGTAAGAGTGAGGTTTAGTGCACCCTAGAATCTGTTTTTCACCCTCAGCGGCCTTTTTTGCCGCTGACCGTTTCAAGGCGGCAGTCCTGTTGTCAACCATTTCATGTTAGTGTTGTCATATCGTGCCTTTTATTAATCTTTGTAATTATTGTTTGTTTATATGCGTGTTTCCGGTTGACTGCGGTCCTTTCATGTCCCATTTCCTGTTCGACTTTTATATCTATTTTCAGCCATGCCATGTTTGTCTAATAGTTTGTTTTGTTTTGTTTTAGACCGGTCATATATAGTGACCCCTGTAGTCACGGGAAACGTGAACCTGACGGACGTAGGTTTTGACGGAATGAAATCTCCGGAAAGTGACGCTCCGATGTTCACCCGATATGGCGGCAAACGAGGTCAACCTCAACCAAGATACTGAGTGAATTGACACTGATTTATATGATCTTTACTAGGACCGTTCTTTGTTGTATTATTATCGTCACGTGACCTGTTTGTGTCTTAACTATATGACTGCTTGATATGGCGATTTGTTTTGGCACGGTGCTGGAAACTCTGTCGGGGTTGTTTATAAAATAATTCTCAAAACGTATGCATGTGCAGTGTTGCCCACTTTCTTTTAAATGTGATCGTTTAGGTTTGCACGTACGATCAAGAACAATTTAAGTATAATACAGCTGGCTTGGTCAGATTATTTGTATTATTTCAACCAGTATGTTAAAACAAAACACGTCTACCAAAGAGTGAAGGAGTTCGCTATAATCGAACCCAGCAGTTAAATAATCTATTTATTACATTTTAAATCAGCTGATGTCTGATATTAACCAAAATTATTCGCTTTATTGAACGTTCACGGCGGATGACGTCGACGTCATGAACACATTTCATTGACATTATGACTCAACGTCACAGTTATTTTTGTGTTCGGAGTAAGTCATGATCGGTCATTAATAGTTAGCGATTATGAATATTCTATCACTGAGAAATCCCAACCTTCCGCCTATAGAAATATAATAAACAAAATTCTTAAATGAGAAATGCTTTTGCTTCAAGGTCATTGCCTAATAAGGTTAGAACACCTTTACTAAACAATGTAATAAGATACGTCTATGATAAATTATTAACACTGCCACTTGAACCGCAAATATTATAAAAAAATAAATATATATATATAAAGTACGATACCCCTGCTGTCTATATAAACACATGGTAGTGAAGCGCGTTTGACAAGCCAGTTGACTAACCTCGTTTGGAAGCCAGTATCTTTGTCAAATTACCGAACTGGTTCAAATCCTTTACACCGTTCGATATGTCTGATTCCCATTTTTCACAGGATATTCACAGTTCGTACAAAAAGGCACGCTGTGGGGAGAATTTTAAGTAAAATCGACGATTTCTACAATTATATCATTTCCTACATATGTTTACTTCCGGTTGTACTCAAAGAAGTGATCCGATTGGATGACATTTTAACTGTAAAAACAAATGTAATCGGAAACCGAAACTCGTCCAATCGGATCACTTCTTTCAGTACAAGTTCGGTAGGGGTATCTTATTTTATTTATTATTATTATTATTATTTATATATAATATTTGCGGCTCAAGTGCCAGTGATTATTAACTGTCAAATTGATGGAAAAACGGCCAGTGATATTTTAGTTAATCTTGTACAGAAATTATGTCTTTAAATTCCTCATTAGCTTTGTTACCAACAGCCAATTATAGTACATTTCGGCTATAGTAGTAAGGTCTGAACAAGTTTGAAAGGCATCAATCTAATGAGCATCCGTGTGAAGATTGGTCAGAGTTTAATTTTAATGTATATTCCGCTGGAAATTAAATTCTTGCATACCGGATATGGTGATCCGTGTTTTGCATGGGTGCCGGAAAGCCTGATCTTACACATGGGGTAGATAACAGTCAAGCGCTGATATAAACAATGACGATTGCATGACGTGATTGTGTAATTAAACATGCAAAACGTTAATAATTGGCGACGTCAACGCACAGAATATTAATGGTATGCAAGAAAAGGGGTATGCAAAAAAAAGAATCTGCCTCGGTTCTGATAAAAACAATTATACCTCGTGCTGCAATTCCCGATCTTCACCGGATATCCATGAAAGATTCTTATTATCTGTAAAATATGTTAAAATTGTGCAGTTTTTCAAAATGCTTTAAATTTGTTTTTAGTTAAAATTCCGTGGTGAAAAAGTGGTGAACTAAATAGGAAATTTTATAAATTATATTTCACATTTGTATTTAAATGATCACATTGTCGCAAGATGACCCTAGTGGTTGGGGCTAACTCAGGAAAGAATCAATGACGGTGAATGCATTGACATAAGTTTAATGCAACTTTTAAAATATGTTAAATATATATACAATTATCAACAAACAAAAAATCGAATACACAGATGAAATATGAAAAGACTGTTTTCATGAACGTTTAAGACGTTTAAGACGTTCTTAGTATTATCACAAATACTGAATATGTCGACTGACTATATACGACACTAAAGTGTTGTTTAAGTTTTAACAATGTTGATGTGCACAAAAATTATGGTGTAGCGCGATGAAGGTGATGCGCGAGAGCTCATGAAGATGATGATGCGCAAATCCAATGGGTGATTGTCATCAAATGCCTTCTATAAGGGTTGATGACGCGATAGATATGGTAATTAACCTTCACCGAGGTTGTGAATGACGTTCCTCCAGTGAGGACTGATAACGGGCCCACCTCGTGTCCCGGGGGTTGTCGATACTAGAACCTGGCCATGATGCACAGGTGGGGGACCGTCTCCACCGCTCGTAACGTTATACGTGGAAGCTTAGCTCCACTCCGGACGGTTTATCTGCACCGGACGGGTTATCTGCATCGGACGGGTTAGGCTGTAATAATACATACGTTTTAGATGTCGGTTCATAAACACACCAATCTTATATAATTATCATTACACCAACAAATCATTATCTAATAAATATATGCAATCCACTGCCTAATTATGATAAGTAGCAATGGATGCATATTCTACAACGCCATGTATACGCGTCGAACATTTATACTAGTCACTCATCTCATTATTAACTAATGCACCTAATATACAACGTTATCAATTCAATCGTGTATTACTATCACTGAGTTATACGCCAACGTTAACTAATACAACTATTATACAATGTTATCAATTCAATCGTGTATTACAATCACTGAGTTATACGCCAACGTTAACTAATGCATCTATTATACAACGTTATCAAATTAATATTGTTTTACAATTAATGATCAATGGCAATAATTACATCTAATAATTTACAAGTAACTTCAAAATCATATGCTTGTCTCAAGTTAATGTTGAGAAACATAAA
Source organism: Cyrtodaria siliqua (assembly GCA_037043455.1). NCBI lineage: Eukaryota > Metazoa > Mollusca > Bivalvia > Adapedonta > Hiatellidae > Cyrtodaria > Cyrtodaria siliqua. The sequence goes on along the minus strand of JAWPHD010007528.1, from coordinate 30,441 downwards.
AGCTAACCGGATGTCGTGACATCGCCAACCAAGATGGCGGCGCCCACTGAATACAAATGTACGATAAAAGTTCATAAAATAAATACTGACCCCATATTGCCTGTAAATTTCGCCGGTTCCAACCTCTGCTCAAACAAAGTAACTGTCAATCAATCCCGGCCAGGACTTGAGAACAATGCATTTTATAACCGACGTTCCGACCAAAACATTATTTTCCACGTTCATTCCGTGACACACGTGGCAAAATGCGCAGTTTTAACCTCTACACGAAAGGACCCTTAAACAACTTTTCCCTTAAAGAGATAGACCTATACTTTAACACGCATTAGCACAAAACATTAGCACAAAACTAAACTTATTAAACGGCCCTTCCGGACGCCCTCTGGCGGCCACTTTAAAATTGCACGCTTTTCCGTGTTACCTGAATATATCATGGACATTGTGAATTGGTTTCAACTGAACAATGGATTAGCGTGTGACTGACAGGTGCTTACAAGAGCTGTGTACGACCAATACGCTCTACTCGTGAATATTTTGTCACACACACGTATATATCAAAAGAATAGAGTCGTTAGAACAAACGGTTTGATATAACATGTAACTGCATGGGACTAGCCTACAATTCAGTGATGCCAAAGACATTAAACATTAATACAACGTGGCTTTTTATGAAAACGTCAAACATAGCCACATTTGAGACGTTATTATCAAAACCTTGTTTACACGACGGCAAAAACAATTGCAGATTCAAATCGCAAATATCTTTAAATTTACAAATACAAATAGTTGCGAACCCTTCACTTTTCGAATATATCAAATCCACCAGGTTAACCGATGAAATGACCAAAACGTAGTGCGGTCACAGTAGCCTTCGGCTAAGCGGCTAAGGTGATCTAAGTGGCGTATGTGAAAACTGGAGCTCTAGAACCGCTGGAATATTGTTATATACCATTAAGTTCTATAGTGATTGACATGGCAGATAAATGTTCTAAAATGAATTGAAGTTAATCCAATTTTCAAAATGGATCAGATCTTTCTGAATCGTCAAATAACTTTGGAATTGCGAAGTAAAGGTCCCCCAAAAAAGTAGATTGGAAGAGTAATCCACACTCAGATCGTAACTTGTCCAACCGGTGAAAACAACATCCTCGATTTCTTCATCTCAAAATGGCCCTCATTGGAAAACATATGCACCGCAATACCTGGGATTGGCTACCACCATGCCATCAATATCTGTGCAGTCCGTCAGAAACCAATAAAGAGAAACTTCTCATGTGGGGCAAGGTTAACATTGAGGGCATACATAACAAGTGAACTACCCTATCAGACACAATTATTTCAGCCATTAAAGCCAAAACAGACATCAGTTATGTGTGGATACTACTCAAGGATGGTTGCAAGTTTCACATCATACATGATGAAGTTCCGTCCCGACACCAATTGAAGGTTCCTACTGAAACTGAAACATTGTGCTATCAGAGTAAATATTCTTGAGTGGATAGAGGACGTTATCTCTGCAAGAGGAAGTCGTACCCTCAACTTCTCCAGTATCTTCAAGCGTCTCCTAAGGCGTAGTCCTGGGCATAGTACTCTGCATGCCTGGTCCGCATCAATGACCTACCAAGCAGTTACATCAACAACTGGTCTGATGCAGATGGAAGCCTTCTTTATAGAAAAGTTAAAGATGCAGTCGATAGAAAAGCTCTCCAGAACGACCTTGATAAACTTCAAGAATCGGAAAGACGGTGGCAGATGCCGTTCAACCCAGACAAATGTGAAGTCAGGCCCGAAGACACCCCGAAAATTTAACCGAGATAAATCCCTTCCTAGCGGGGTTTTCGGGCATGTTCCGCGAAACAAATGTTGATTTCTACATGTGTTGTCTTGTATTTTAGTGAATTTCCAGGCCAGATTTTCAGTTTTATGTTAAGACAAATATATTCAAGTCTATTTCAGTGATTTTATTTGATATTACATTATAATTCCTGCTTCAATGTTTGGTACCTGCCTAAAATTCTACCAAGGCAACTGCCTCGGTGTGCCTCAGCGTAGCTACGGAACTGGAATTTATTAACATAATAAAAAAAACGCCACTAGCCACAAAATACTCCCTCCATGGAAGTACCCTCACATCCACAAAACACCTTGGTGTGACAATAACGAGCAGATCGACAATACTATCAAGAAGGCAAACTACACCATGGTGTTCCTACGCAGCAACATTAGTGCCACAAGGTCTATATCAGACCAACCCTATAGTATACATAGAATATGGTCGCTTAGGTCTGGAAATGACATCAACATTTGGCATAGGTGCACATTTTTCGCTTATAACGATTACACCTAGACCAACATTGAGACATCCATGCTCCAAAATCTAGGACTGGAATCATTGACGGCCAGGAGAAACACATCCAGAGTCACCATGCTCTACGAGATCTCCCACCACCTTGTGGAAATAAACCCCTACAGTCGTCATATTGACAACTTGTTACCGACAATCGTCATATTGACAACTGGTTACCGACAATCCTCATATTGACCACTGGCTATCGACAATTACCTGACAAAAAATATCTCCAACATCCGTGGCCATCACCAAAGATACAGATAGGCCCATGCCAGGAATACAACCTACCAGCATAGTTTCTTCCCATACTCTGTCACCCTGTAGAACAAGCTACCGTTTACCACTGTGGAGCAGACCACCGTGGAATCTTTCCGCTCGGTTCTGGTCACGTTCTAGATAACAAACAGTGTTTTTAGTTTTAATCTCTTTTACAAAGAAGCGGTTTAACCTTGGACCTCATACTTGTAACCTTTCTGCTGCTCACGCTTAGTCCGAGTCATATTAGGAAAATACTATTTGAAGAGTGAGGCAATTACTAAAGATGATGATAAGATAATGAGGATGTGTATTTGATTACTAATGAAACTATAACATGTTCGCAAGATGTTTGGATACAGGACCTTTATCAAAGTGATGGGCATGTTTTTGTTTGTCTTTAATTAAATTTGATTTAAACGGTTGGCCGGAATGGAGATCGTCTTTTTTAAGATTTCTTTTCAAAAGAAAACTATTAAAAATATTATGTTCATAACACATCATCAAATGGTCAGTTGATCCTTAATATAAATGGAACTTTTTGTGAAATATATGGCTAATTTCTCTACACCTTAAAATATATGCAGCATGAAATATGCAAACTGCTTACTCCTTTTTACCGTAATATGTATTCATATGAAGCCTAAAATGGGTTGAAAATGAGGTAAAACACAATTCAACCAACCGTAATAGATCAATATTTATTTACACCTTTTTTTATAAATGTCAACAAAGGTCGTCAACACAAGGTCAAACAAGTGACGGTCAGGAATGGAATTGAAAAATACTTGAGTAATGTAGTCGCAAGATGTGACGTAGCGTTTGACATAAACAATTGACAATTGGTTACCAACAATCGTCATATTGACCATTGGTTACCGACAATCGTCATATTGACCATTGGTTACCAACAATCGTCATATTGATCATCGGTTACCGACAATTGCATTAACCACTGGTTACCGACAATCGTCATATTGACCACGGGCTACCGACAATCGTCATAATGACAACTTGTTACCGACAATCCTCATGTTGACCACTGGCTACCGACAATCGTCATATTGACCACGGGCTACCGACAATCGTCATATTGACCACTGGTTACCTACAGTCGTCATATTGACAACTGGTTACCGACAATCCTCATATTGACCACTGGTTACCTACAGTCGTCATATTGACAACTGTTTACCGACAATCCTCATATTGACCACTGGCTACCGACAATCGTCATAATGACAACTTGTTACCGACAATCCTCATGTTGACCACTGGCTACCGACAATCCTCATATTGACCACGGGCTACCGACAATCCTCATATTGACCACTGGTTACCTACAGTCGTCATATTGACAACTGGTTACCGACAATCCTCATGTTGACCACTGGCTACCGACAATCCTCATATTGACAACTGGTTACCTACAGTCGTCATATTGACAACTGGTTACCGACAATCCTCATATTGACCACTGGCTACCGACAATCGTCATATTGACCACTGGTTACCGACAATCCTCATATTGACCACTGGTTACCGACAATCGTCATAATGACAACTTGTTACCGACAATCGTCATAATGACAACTTGTTACCGACAATCGTTATATTGACCACTGGTTGCCGACAATCCTCATATTGACCATTGGTTGACGACATTTGTCATCTTGACCTTTGTTTACCGACAATTGTCATATTGACAACTGGATACCGACAATCGTCATATTGACCATTGGTTATAGACAATCGACATCTTGACCTTTGGTTACCGACAATCGTCATATTGACAACTGGTTACCGACAATCGTGATATTGACCATTGGTATTGGAAGCCATAACCCTCAAAAGTGGATATTTACAAGCCATTCAATGACAGGTCGTTTAATTCAACATGAAGTCAGTTGATGACGTACATTTTGATTCGATGCGACGTGAATTAATACGATTCGAAGTGAAATGATACGGTGTAAAATGTCAAACCATGCGACGCAAATAGTAATCATTCAGTGCAATGACAAACCCATTTGACAAAAAAACTAATGCAATACAATAAAATGCAAGTCGGTACGATGAAAACTTAAACGATTCATCGAATAATGTGAAGTGATACACAAAAAAGTAAATCAGTATGATGCAATATGAATCAGTTTAACGCAAACACATTTAGTCTGGTAATAAGTAAAATAATCGGACGAAAACAAATTCGGTGCAATGCAAACAAAATCCGTTCGACAGAAACTGATTTCATTATGAGTATGATGGCGGCAGCACTGTCGATATTTGCTATATTACTTGCAGGGTTATCTCCCCTACATAATTACTAGCTTTAGTGATAAATCAGAGTACTCAAAGTACTGAGAATGCAAGGTTTGATAGGAAACTTAAAGACTCTATGAATATTTGCACGATTGCTGGACATTTAAAATTTCCATAAATTTGACATAGTTTTAGCCAAATTGGCAATCTTGGGCGATCTACAAAAATCTTAGAGGGTCTATCCATTCCAAATATATAATACTGTGATCAATTGTCATTAAACTGTTTCAAATCTAGACTAGAATATTATTTTATGAAATTGCTGATGAATAGACAGATCTGTATGGCCAAACTGTCACTCAAGATGACCTCCATCTCTAATATTATGTCATTTACAGAGTGGCGTGTATTAAGTAGCCTTCCGGGAACAAGATGCACAAGAGGGCCTGTATCACTCTACTGGCTTGAATAGTCTAAGGCCTACCGGAAAACATTTTTTTTAAAAATCAAAGGCCAGATAACTCTGATGTGTCTAGTCTGATGCAACTGGTTTTGAACTTGTCCTCCTGCTGCAGGGACAAATAACTTAACAAGAGGCACTACCCGTTGATTCAACTTCCCTATGTCTGTCCCACACATTGAAAATAAACTTTACTGTAGTATTTACTAAAATATAAATATAAAAAATTATAGGTGGAAAAAATAATTGAAATTGAGTATAAGTAAATACAAGGGTAAAAGTGGCCATAATTTTGATAAAAAAACAACAACAAAAAACAGAACAGAACCTAGCTGTACGAAGTAGGTTGAAATGCCACAGGCATGTGCAGTTTCATGATTTAGTCGATTTCGAAATACATGTTTACAAACAAAACATTAACTCTTTCTTTAAGTACAGTGCCCGAATTCACCAAACATTAGAAAATGAATAGACTCCATAATATATTTTTGAAAATGGACATAAAAATATTTTTTTAAAATATGCATTCAAATAAAAATAAACATGAAACAAAATGCAACTTGTCATTATGTATGAAAACTCAGATAATCTGGAGCATGACGCTTGTTATGAATGAAAACTCAGATAATCTGGAGCTTGACACATGTTATGAATGAATATATTTTGATCAGAACCTGGTCTAACACGGGCTATCCAAATTAGATGACGTCATGACGTCACAACGGTCAGTGATGTGGCCATTATGGATGACGTCATGTTGGTAAAACTGTCAGCGTTGACTGAGACAGACGCTGATTGGTTTTATAGTAAAACAACTTCAGTGAAAAAAAACAACGTTTTTTAATAACATTGTGACGTACGTCAAGACGTCATGACGAAGAGACACGTGTTATCGTATTGCACAACTAGACCCTGAACTCTACAATCTCTGAAAGTTTTGATCAAATCCAATTTTAAATACAGAATATATAACGATAACAAGATTTCTATTTATCAGATAACATGCGGTGTGGGAGTGTAATAACACCATTCAATATCTTCGATATTCCACTAGTGGTATAACATAAAAGAGAGTATGATAATGGACCTTTGGAAGCGGCAGAGCACGACACATACGAAATATTGCAGTCTCGGTTTGATTGAGACTGTTCATGAGCGGTAGTGAAATATGCTAGCTACCGCTCACGCCCTCTAGCCCCGGGTTGAGCAGAACTCAATATTCATAAAATCAATAGTACACAATTTAACCATCCTGAAGATGGCATGCATACGGCGGTGGACAAGGAGTTTTATGCTTCCCCATATCGTACGGCGTATGGTCCCAGTATCTAATAAAATTAAATGCCCGGAAGAGCGAAATAAACATAATGGAATTTAGTTGGGAGCAGCGGTTATGAAGCCTGCATATCACAAGTAAAAGCCAAAATACTAAATTAAAAAGCAGACAACATATCCTATAAGTGGTTAAACAATACCCAGAGCCTTTTATCGGCCGGAGTAGTGGAACCACCGAATCAAAAATTAAGTAAGCAAACAAAAGAAATTGAAAATGTACCACCGATAACTAAATATAAGTAACGGGCTCAGCGATCTCCAAAGATCGAATGAATAACAGTACTGATTGCAAGCGCGGGGAGACGTTTTACTGCACAAGCAACGCCACTGTGCTATAAAAAAGAGTATGATAATGGACCTTTGGAAACGGCCGAGCACGACACATACGACATATTGCAGTCTCGGTTTGATTGAGACTGTTCATGAGCGGTAGTGAAATATGCTAGCTACCGCTCACGCCCTCTAGCCCCGGGTTGAACGGAACTCAATATTCATAAAATCAATAGTACACAATGTTAACAATCCCGAAGATGGCATGCATACGGCGGTGGACATGGAGTTATATGCTTCCCCATGTCGTACGGCGTATGGTCCCAGTATCTAATAAAATTAAATGCCCCGAAGAGCGAAATAAACATAATGGAATTTATTTGGGAGCAGCGGTTATGAAGCCTGCATATCACAAGTAACAGCCAAAAGACTAAATTAAAAAGCTGACAAAATCTCCTATAAGTGGTTAAACAATACCCAGAGCCTTTTATCGGCCGGAGTAGTGGAACCACCGAATCAAGATTTAAGTAAGAAAACAAAAGAAATTGAAAATGTACCACCGATAACTAAATATAAGTATCGGGCTCAGCGATCTCCAAAGATCGAATGAATAACAGTACTGATTGCAAACGCGGGGTGACGTTTTACTGCCGCTACACTGCACAAGCAACGCCACTGTGCTATAAAAAAAGAGTATGATAATGGACCTTTGGAAACGGCCGAGCACGACACATACGAAATATTGCAGTCTCGGTTTGATTGAGACTGTTCATGAGCGGGAGTGAAATATGCTAGCTACCGCTCACGCCCTCTAGCCCCGGGTTGAGCAGAACTCAATATTCATAAAATCAACAGTACACAATTTTAACCATAAGGTTAATGCCGTCATGGACGTGACGGACATGTTAATGTACGTTTTCTGACTTAATGTGACGTTATGTTATGTGATAAATAGAATCTAACATTCGTTCTCATTCATTATTGAATTTATTAAACTCGTTAGCAAAAATGATATAATGCTCGGCAAGAGCCTCGCATTATATCATTTTGCAAGAGCCTCGCATTATATCATTTGCCAACTCGTTTAATAAATTCAATAATGAATGAGCCCTCATGTAAGATCCTCTATATATACTATATTCCAACAGAATAACAATCCAGTGGTCTCTAATGTCTAAACATATTTCTTTATTTCATCTCATCATTAATAATAATTCACTGACATCGTGAATCACTAAAACCCTTTTGAAATAGTTGTTGCTATATACAAGTATACATAATAAATATATTGTAACAACTCTAAATATATTGAAACGACTCTTCCCCCAGAAATCTCGTTTAATTTGGGCTCTTTGCGCGAATATAACACTGCCAAGCGAAGGTGCGTGCGACGTCACATCGTGTTTCCCCTTGATGAGAAAACACCTTGCAAAAACTCGCTTGAAAAAATAACTCGCCAACAACTCATACATAATTCTCGAGCTGTTTATTTCCATTATAGTTGTTTTCAGCATCCAATACATTCGTCTAGCATAGATCAGCATGCAAGTACGACTTGAAGCCTCGATTTATCAGAAAAATGTAGGTTATCCGCCAGATGGCGATGAGGAGGCGCCAAAAGCAATGATTATGAATGCAAGTTGATAAATCAACCTACCATTAAAAAAGCATTGTTGTTGTTTTTTATTTTACAGTGATAAGCTTTATTAACCGCAGGCTGTTGTGAAGATCGGGAGGCATATTTCTATGCATCTTCTGGTATCTTCAATAGCTTGCAAAAGTGCCATGTAGATTATATTTGAAGAAAAAGTAGTATTTAACCATGAATACATTTTAATACAACGCTTTTAAAAAATACAGTCAAACCTGTCTTAAGCAGTCATCCAGGGGAAGGACCAAAACTGACCGCTTAGCACAGGTAGCTGCTTAACAATACAGGCCATTATAGTTGAATTTAAGCTGCGGGTAATAAGAAAATCTAAATATTCATGTAAATAAGACACTCCCTCCATATTGAGAATATAGTGTCAGTAAATTGAGAAAATGGTGTGGCTGCTTAATACAGGTGGTTGCTCAATAAAAGAGACTGCTAACACAGGTCTGACAGTAGATCTATCAACCACCAGTTTAGTAATAGCTAGATGTTTACTACTTGCTGATGACACACTCTATGACTCCCTTTACTGCAGTCCAAAACAGCCGACAGTCCTATTTCTAGATAAATAATTTCTGCAAAATCTGCCACAGGTCAAGTAGTTCAATTATTGACAATGACAACAAGCATAAAGACTTTAACCCCCCCCCCCCCCCCCCCCCCCCCCCCCCCCCCCCCCCCCCCCCCCCCCCCCCCCCCCCCCCCCCCCCCCCGACACACACACATTACACACACACACTCCCACTTACCCAATATATTAAGAACGATCGAGGATGCAATGAAATTAAGTGTAAACAAGTTTTTAAATGATAAAAAAAGAAGAAAAATGACGGAACTGAGAACCTTTTTTTTGTAATTGATGTTGTGGAAATACGGACGTTCCTATGCCTCCCGATCTTTACAACAGCCTACGGTTAATAAAGCTTATCATTGAAAAGTACACACTGCTGTTTTATCATAAAGCCAGTAATTATGTAGGGGAAATAACCCTGCAATTTATGTGGCAAATATCGACAGTGCTGCCGCCATCGTACCGTTTCACTTTGCACGTAATGAAATAAGTTCCTGTCGAACGGATTGTGTTTGCATTGCACCGACTTTGTTTTCGTCCGATTATTTTACTTACCACCAGACTAAATGCGTTTGCGTTAAACTGATTCATATTGCATTATACTGATTTTCTTTGCTGTGTTTCACTTTACATTTTTCGATCGTACCGGCTTGTATTTTATTGTATTGCATTAGTTTTTTTGTCAAATGGTTTGTCAATGCACTGAATTATTTATATTTGCGTCGTATGGTTTGACATTTCACACCGTATCATTTCACTTCGAACCGTATTAATTCCCTTTGTAAAGAATGAACAGAGTTTCCATGTCGCATCGAATCAATATCAACGTCATCAAATGACTTCATGTTAAATTAAACGACCTGTCATTGAATGGTTTGTAAAATGTCCACATTTTGACGGTTATGGCTTCCCATAAATTGGTTACCGACAATCGCCATATCGACCATAGGTTACCGACAATCGCGATATTCACCAATGGTTATTGACATACGTCACATTGACAATAGGTTACCCACAATCGTCGTACTGGCCCTTGGTTACCGACAATTGTCATATTGACAACTGGTTACCGACAACCGTCACATGGACTATGGTTTACCTACAATCTTCATATTGACCCTTGGTTACCGACAATCGTCATATTGACAACTGGTTACCGAAAATCGTCATATTGACAACTGGCTACCGACAATCGTCATATGACTATTGGTTACCGACAATCGTCATATTGACAACTAATTACCGACGATCGTCTTATTGACCATTGGTTATCGACAATCGTCATAATGACCACTTGGTTACCGACAATCGTCATATTGACCTTTAGTTACCAACAATCCTCATATTTCGATTGGATACCGAAAATCGTCATATTGACAACTGGCTACCGACAATCGTCATATTGACCATTGATTACCGACAATCGTCATATTGACCATTGATTACCGACAATCGTCATATTGACCATTGGTTACAGACAATCGTTATATTAGCCTTTGTTGACGACAATCGTCATATTGACAATGGGTTACCAGCAATCGTCATATTGACCATGGCTTACCGACAATCGTCATATTGACCACTGGTTACCGACAATCGTCATAGTGACCATTGGTTACCGACAATCATCATATTTACAACTGGTTACCAACAATCGTCATATTGACCAAAGATTAACGAATATCGTCATATTGACCGTTGGTTACCGACCGTCGTCATACTGACCACAGGTTACCGCCAATCGTCATATTGACAATTGGTTACCAACAATCGGCATATTGGCAACTGGTTACAGACAGTCGTAATGTTGACCATCTGATACCGACAGTCGTCATATTGACCATTGGTTACAGACAATCGTCATATTGACTACAGGTTACCGATTATCGTCATATTAACAACTGGTTACCGACAATCATCATATTTACAACTGCTTACCGACAATCGTCATAATGATCATTGATTACCGACATTCGTCATATTGACCATTGGTTACCGACAATTGTCATATTGACAAATGGTTACCGACAGTCGTTGACCATTGGTTACCGACAATCGTCATATTGAGCATGGTTACCAAAAATCGTCATATTGACAACTGGTTACAGATGATCGTCATATTGACCATTGGTTACCGACAATGGTGATATTGATCATTGGTTATCGACAATCGCCATATTGACCATAGGTTACCGACAATCGCGATATTCAACAATGATTTTTGACCATCGTTACATTGACCGTTGATTACCGACAATCATCATATTGACAACTGGTTACTGACAACCGTCATATTGACTATTGTTTACCGACAATCGTCATATTAACCTTTGCTTACCGACAATCGTCATATTGACAAATGATTACCGACAATTGTCATATTGAAAACTGGCATATTGACCACTGGTAACCGACAATCGTCATATTGACCACTGGTTACCGATAATCGTCATATTGGTCATATTGTCCACTTGTTACCGACAATCGTCATATTGACCATTGATTACCGACAATCGTCATATTGACCATTGGTTACAAACAATTGGTTAACGACAATCGTCATATTGACCATGGGTTACCAACAATATTCATATTGACCATGTCTTACCGACAATTGGCATATTGACTGTTGGTTATCGACAATCGTCATATTGACAACTGGTTACATACAGTCGCAATGTTGACCATCTGTTACCGACAATCTTCATATTGACCATGGGTTACAGACAATCGTCATATTGACTTCAGGTTACCGATTATCAGCATATTGACAATTAGTTACCGGCAATCGTCATATTATTGGTTACCGACAATCGTCATATTTACAACTGGTTACAACAATCGTCATATTGACCTTGAGTACTGACAGTCTTCATATTGACCACTGGTTACCGCCAATCGTCATATCGACCATTGGTTACCGACGTTCATCATATTGACCATTGGTTACCAACAATCGTCATATGTACCTTTGATTTCCGACAATCGTCATATTGACCGTTGGTTACTGACAGTCGTCATATTGACCACTTGTTACCGCCAATCGTCATATCGACCATTGGTTACCGACATTCGTCATATTGACCATTTGTTGCGACAATCGTTATATTGACAACTGGTTATCGATAATCGTCATATTGACCATGGATTACCGAAAATTGTCATATTTACCATTGGTTACCGAAAATCGTCATATGGAAAATTGGTTACCTACAATCGTCATATTGGCAACTGGTTACCGACAATCGTCATACTGGCAACTAGTTACCACCAATCGTCATATTGGCCATTGGTTACTGAAAATCTCCATATTGACCATTGGTTACCGACAATCGTCATATTGGTCATATTGACCACTTGTTACCGACAATCGTCATATTGACCATTGATTACCGACAATCTTCATATGGACCATTGGTTACAAACAATTGGTTAACGACAATCGTCATATTGACCATGGGTTACCAACAATATTCATATTGACCATGTCTTACCGACAATTGGCATATTGACTGTTGGTTATCGACAATCGTCATAATGACAACTGGTTACATACAGTCATAATGTTGACCATCTGTTACCGACAATCGTCATATTGACCATGGGTTACAGACAATCGTCATAATGACTACAGGTTACCGATTATCATCATATTGACAATCAGTTACCGGCAATCGTCATATATGATTATTGGTTACCGACAATCGTCATATTTACAACGTTTTACCGAAAATCGTCATATTGACCATTGATTACCGACAATCGTCATATTGACCGTTGGTTACCGACATTCGTCATGTTGACCATTGGTTACCAACAATTGTCATGTTGACCGTTGGTTACCGACAATCGTCATATTGACCATTGTTTAACGAAAATCGTCATATTGACAAGCGGCTACCGATTATAGTCATATTGACAATTGCTTATCGGCAGTCGTCATATTGATCATTGGTTACCGAAAATCGTCATATTGACAACTGCTTATCGATAATCGTCATATTGACCATGGATTACCGAAAATTGTCATATTACATTGGTTACCGGAAATCGTCATATTGACCATTGATTACCGAAAATCGTCAAATGGACCATTGGTTACCTACAATCGTCATATTGGCCACTGGTTACCGACAATCGTCATACTGGCAACTAGTTACTACCAATCGTCATATTGGCCATTGGTTACCGAAAATCTCGATAGTGACCATTGGTTACCGACAATCGTCATATTGACCATTGGTAACCGACAATCATCATATTGACCACTGGTTATCGATAATCGTCATATTGACAACTGGTTACCGACAATCGTCCTTTTGGTCATATTGTCCACTTGTTACCGACAATCGTCATATTGACCATTGGTTACAAACAATTGGTTAACGACAATCGCCATATTGACCATGGGTTACCAACAATATTCATATTGACCATGTCTTATCGACAATTGGCATATTGACTGTTGGTTATCGACAATCGTCACAATGACAACTGGTTACATGCAGTCGTAATGTTGACCATCTGTTACCGACAATCGTCATATTGACCATGGGTTACCGATTATCATCATATTGACAATTAGTTACCGGCAATCGTCATATATGATTATTGGTTACCGACAATCATCATATTTACAACATTTTACCGACAATCGTCATATTGACCATTGATTACCGACAATCGTCATATTGACCGTTGGTTACCGACATTCGTCATGTTGACCATTGGTTACCAACAATTGTCATGTTGACCGTTGGTTACAGACAATCGTCATATTGACCATTATAGACATATTGACAATTGCTTATCGGCAGTCGTCATATTGATCATTGGTTACCGAAAATCGTCATATTGACAACTGTTTACCGACAATCATCATATTTACAACTGGTTACCAACAATCGTCATATTGACCTTTGATTCCAGACAATCGTCATATTGACCGTTGGTTACTGACAGTCGTCATATTGACCATTGGTTACGGACATTCGTCATATTGACCTTTGATTCCCGACAATCGTCATATTGACCGTTGGTTACTGACAGTCGTCATATTGACCACTGGTTACCGCCAATCGTCATATCGACCATTGATTACCGACATTCATCATATTTACCATTGGTTACGACAATCGTTAAATTGACAACTGGTTATCGATAATCGCCATATTGACCATGGACTACCGAAAATCGTCATATTTACCATGGATTACTGAAAATCGTCATATTGACCATTGGTTTCCGACAATCGTCAATTTAAATCTTTTTGTATTTTGGACCTCTTCCGGATTCAACTGTATCATAGTTACAATCATATTGTGGCTTTACGTGTATATGTATAGTACACGTTTCCGTCACATTGACGATTACAGCGCGGGTAGAACGATATGAACCAAAATGTCTCATTCGGCCGCGTCTGTAATGGTTTTGTAAAGCAATATGAAGGTAGCCGTGTCTGTAATGGTTTTGTAAAGCAATATTGCACACGGTAGAAGTGAGCAGTTTTTTATTTGAGTTGTAATGCTAATGGACACGCATCCGTTACATGTGAACAATGGTCATGGAAGCAAAAACAGAGAGTTTTACCCGAAAAGCTTTAGAAAGGATGTCGAACAATTTTTAAAAGAAAACACAGCGAGACGTATTTCTCTGCTGATGTGTACTTCAAACTCGTCGTGTTACAAAGATGCCTTGAATATAAAGTGTTCATTTGGAAGAATTGATAGTAAAATTAGGTCAGAATTCGTCTGGTAAGAGAAAACGTTCGGAGTGTGTACTAGAAAGCCCATTTATGTCTCCATGACAACTTGTATTCTCAATAGTTTAATTACTTTTAACTTTGTTTCCAGTTACTGCCCAGATATAATGCTATTTTCTTCGGCAGCTATTTTACGCTTGTGTTCAACCTTGTTGTGATTTCGTTGAGTGTTTTATTTTTGCGAACGATCATACGTGATGATGAATTCCGGATACGATCTGTAGTCTCGGTATACCACAAACTCTCGGAATTTCTTCTCCCGTATGGCGACCGTGGAATCGAATGTAAGGTGTCCCGTTTTATCACAGCTTTTGAGGCAAATCCGGCACACCGGCGAATCCTGTTTACGGTCGAAAGCAGCACCAGTGACGAAGATTTCACCTAAGCAAACTCGCACCATTAGCAGTTTTTTATTGGTGTGATTAACAATATCACGATCTGTAATACAAAACAAATGCCACGATAAACTTAGGACGTATGTCCCCTTTTGTGGAATTCCATTGAAAGTACATTAACAAACATATATATATATATATATATATATACATGCAACTTGTAGTTTAATATGTTTACACTTTTATCTAGACAGTGCTGTACTTCAATAATAACATACAAACTTGATAAAAGTGTGTATTGAACCGTACTCAGTTTATGTCATACTCAAGGTCATGTGTGTATTGACTATTTCACATACTTATCAAGTACATATTTATAATGCAATGATAGCACTGCCTGGATAAATGCAAAAGGGGACATAATCCTTAAACAGATCTAAATTCTTCTTTACGTTAGCCACATCCTTGGGTGTTTTTAATTATTTGTTTTTTATATATTTTTACACCAATAGCTTAGTGAATTCGTTGCTAACTTTGCTTGATGTTAGTTTTAGAGATATCATTTTGATTGGATGTACTTTTATTTACACTGACTTGTCAATTTGGGCGCGGAAGACAGGAAAATAGGGAGGTTGTGTACACATTAAGTCTATTTAAGCTAACGAGTAGGTAATATTGCCTACTTTCAGTTCCTAGTCAGGTAACTGTCTTCTCCACTCTTTGTTTTGTATATTGTCCAATTTATTGACGATTTAACTTGCTCGTGTTACAGTGCAGTGTCATTGCGTTTGGGTACTGGGTTTTATATTAGGTCCATTTCTGTCCCCACCCCTAACCCCTGTTACAAAATGTCACGGGTAGAGCGTACTGGTCGTACATATCTCTTGTAAGTTATCGGTTACACCCAAAATCTATTGTTCGAGTTGAAACAATTTCACCATATTCATGATCTATTCATGTAACACGTAAAAGCGTGCACATTTTAAGTGGCCACCAGAGAGGCCGTGTTGTAAGTTTAGTTTTGTGCTAATGCATGTAAACGTATAGGTATATTTTCCTACGACAAAATTGTATAAGGGGCCTCTCGTGTAGATTCAATACTGTAGATTTAGCCACGTTTGTCACGGACTGTACGGGGGAAATAATGATTTGGGCGTAATGTTTGCTATAAAACCCATTGTCTTCTAGCTCTCGCCGGGATGATCAATAGTACTTTGTTGGAACAGAGATTGGACGGCAAAATTCATAGGCAACATGTGGTTAGTAGTTTTATTAAACTTTTATCGTACATTTGTATTCAGTGGGCGGCGCCATCTTGTTTGGCGGTTACGACATCCGGTTAGCATTGATGTTTCTTAAACATAACTTTAGACTAGCATATGATTTGAAGTTACTTTATTAGATGTAATTATTGTAATTGATCATTAATTGTAAAACAATATTAATTTGATAACAGTGGATAATAGGTGCATTAGTTAACGTTGGCGTATAACTCGGTGATTGTAATACACGATTGTTAACATTAGTTAACAATGCGATGAGTGACAAGAATAAATGCGTGCATGCATAACTCAGTGAGTGTAATTTATGAGTAATTTGATCATGTTTATATTACATGTATTAGGGGCATTGATTAACAGCGACGTACATAGCGTATACATGGCGTTGTAGAATATGTATACATTGCTACTCATCATTAGTACAGCTTACATATATTTATTGAATAATGATTTGTTTGGGTAATGATAATTATGCAAGATTGTTATGTTTGTCAACCGACATCTAAAACGTATGTATTATTACAGCCTAAGCCATCCAGGATATAAGCCATCCAGGGTTGGAGTAAGCCATCTAGGTTTGGATATCCAGGAGTGGAGCTAAGCTTCCACGAATAACGTTTACAAGCGGTGGAGACGGTCCCCGTACCTGCGCAGCCAGGTTTTACTAACGACAACCCCCGGGACACAAGTTGGGCCCGTTACCAATCCTCACTGGAGGAATATTACTCACAATCTCAGTGGAGGTTAACTATCATTGCATCGCGTCATCATCCCTTACAGAAGGCATTTGATGACAATCATCCATTGAATTCGCGCATCATCATCTTCATGAGCTCTCGCGCATCACAGTTATCGCGCTAGATCAACATTGTTATAGCTTTAACAACACTTTAGTGTCTTAGACATTCAGTATTTATAACAATACTAAGAACGTCGTAAACGTTCAGGAGAACATTCTTTTCATAGTTCATTTGTGTATTCGCTTGTTTTTTTAGATAATTGTATATATATTAAACATATTTTAAAAGTTGCATTAAACTTATGTAAATGCATTCACCGTCATTGATTCTTTCCTGAGTTAGCCCAACCACTTGTCATCCTGTGACAACTGGTTTTCAGAGTAGTGGGATTTTGGGCGACTACGGAGGGAAAGAATCAATAAGTGATCTTTATTATGATATAATAAATCTCTACTTATTATTTTAGAATTGTGTACCACCCTCTGATCCATCAAGGCGACTGTCGACGATCACGGCCACAGCTTGGAAGACAAGTCAAGACACGACAAGGGTAGGATGAGTCCAAACTGTTGTTTTGTCCGTTCTTTCCTTGGCGCGAGGTCGCAGTGGTCTACACGAGTGAGTCTGAGGCACTTTTGCTCAATAATTTGGGTGTTTGTTTTACCTGCCTTGATATACACAAAGTATCCAATTAGGTTGGCGAACAAGACGTTCTACTCATGTTGTGACACTCGAGTATACTTATATTGATGGGAGAAGTAAATATACATGTACATGTTATACATATTTCTATGATTGTTTAAGGTTTATGTCCAATATCAAATTAAGATATTTTATGTAGTGTATATGTTTTGTGGAAGCTAGATACTATCTATACATAACCGTTAGTAGTTAGCGCTAGTACAAATGTGTATGTAACTTGTCCTATGATGATGCCCAGGTATTTACTGAGGACACAGTGACTTACCATTAGTAGTTAGTTGAGTAGAATTATTAGTGACGTGTGTATTGTAATTATTGTAGTGTGTAGTTCACAATGTCTATAACCATGACGTCCATAAAGGATCTTACGGAAATGGGTAAGGAGTTAGGGTATGCTGGAGAGGAGCTTAGAACCTTTGTTAAAGACGAACAGGCTAGGGAAAGGGAATTTAGACTTAAGGAAAGAGAATTAGAGAAAGATAGGCTAGAATTCGAAAGTAGATTAGCTAAAGAGAAACTAGAATTAGAAAGTAGATTAGCTAAAGAGAAGCGAGATGATGATAAAGAGAAGGTAGAATTAGAAAGTAGAATAGTAAAGGAGAAGCAAGAGTTAGAACATGAGAGGTTCGAAACAGATGGTAGACTAGCTAAGGCTAAGATGATAATGGAAAGGGAGCAAAAAGAGTTTGAGCATGTTAGCTTTAGAGTTGGAAGCAGCTAAGACACATAGTAAGGAAAGTAAAACTGAAGGGAAAGATAGTTATTCTGGGAAGTTAAAAGGTTCGAAGTTACCATACTTTGATGCTGACAAAGATAACATCGACAGTTACTTGTTACGGTTCGAGTGTTATGCTGAGTTACAGGAATGGACCAAAGATAAGTGGGCAGTTCATTAAAGTGCGTTATTGAGAGGCAAGGCCTTAGATGTATTTTCTAGATTACCTAGTGTAGATGCTCTTGACTGACAAGTTAAAGGATGCTCTTTCTTCATTCCCTTTTCCTTCTCAACACTCTTCTCAACTAATCCCATCTCCTTTTCAACAATTCTCACCTCCTTTAAAAGTTCATCAAAATCGTGGGCGGAATCGAAACGATGTCTTGTTGCAGCTTTCAAACTCGTGGGCGGAATCGAAACGATGTCTTGTTGCAGCTTTCAAACTATCACATCGGATCCCATGCCAGAACTTAGACCTTAGCATCTGTTGTTCCGTCCCTTCCTGTACATATCCTCTTCTCTTGCACTTTGCCATCAGCTCCTGAATCCTAATACCCGATATGGAAACCGATTCCTCAGGACGTTGATGCTGGTTGAAGAACTCTTGCATAAGGCAATCATCAGTAGCCACGTTGCCAAAAATGGTGTCCATCTTATCAAGAGTTTCCTGAATACTTGCAAATTCTCCCAATGCCAGTAGCACTCTAGCTGCATTTCCTCTCAGAGAGTTTCGCATTGCATGCTGTATATGGCTGTAAGAGTAAGTCTCCTCAAGCATCATACATCTACATTCATGACGCCACATGTCATAACTAACCTCCTTGAGTGGAGTTGGTTCTTCACCACTAAATGGTTGAAGTCTTGGAGGCTGTACATAAAGTCCTCGATTCCATGAGTCCCTTTGCTCTATAGGCAATGGAGGTCTTGGTGGTGGATGTATCTCCATCTTTGGATTCTTCTCATCCGCTGACACTATACTGTATCTTCCTGTATTCTTCAGATAATCTATCATAGTCTTTTCAAATTCCTCTACATTCTCATGTGATCCTTCAGCCATAATGAATAATCAATATGTATACTATCACAGTATACTACAATATGTATGAGTCTATATCACGTTATATTGTTTTATAATTATTTCACAATTTCCTTAAAGTGTCAATATCACCGTGCACTAACTCCTAACCCAAGTGTTTCTACTCTCCAACAGCAATAACCAAGTCTAGCAGCCTTTTAATGCTGAATTGCTTTACTAATAATCAATCACGTTAATGCACTAAAGCACTCAGAGCATAACTATATCACCTTATTAGTATATTACCATGAAGTAAACAACAAAACACTTCACAAGTCAACTTTCTCTTCAATTCACAACACAGTGTCACTTGATCAATTGTAAATTCACAACAGTTATTATCTCAAAATAATGTAAACAATGAACGCAATCAACCTGTATAATGGCAATTTTTACATGCAATTACCCTTAACACGACTTATTTACTAAGTTTACATCATTTAAATTCACAAATGATTAATTATATTTGGCTATCACAACACTATCAGTATATAAACACCCTGAAACCTAAATTCAATTGCTCTAACTACAAAAATGGTACCAATTCCTACCTACAAAAAAATAAAAGAGCAACCAAACTCAGTTTCCGTATACACAGTCCATACTGATTTATATGTTGTAATACCGCATACACCAATCAATAACTAATTGTCAAATCGTAAACACCAATTGCATCAACTGTCTTACCAAAACCACACTTCAACAAAATAGTATCTTCTTCTGTAAACAAACAATTGCCGATTACTATTAATATATTCTCGGTAAATACCAACAATGCTACTAATAATATTTTAAACGCGAACTATGTATATTACGCTCAATAATATACAACACAATAGTACAACATTTGAGTACATCTCATAGATGCTATCAAAGTTAATGTACAACACTAAACACTATGCATAAACACATCTTTGTTTGATAAGATCAAGTTAGCGCACAATATGTCAGCGAACACTTTCAGCAAACAATTTCATGAGAACAACATATTCATAAAACACGCAACGTGAGAACAGAATTATTATGAAATTTAGCACTTGTTAGCTATAAAAACACCAATAATTTCGTTAAAGAAATAACGGTAAAATAATGCTACAAAACCGTTTATCAATGCCAGATGAAAGTGTAGGTTTTTTCATGTGTTCTCAAATTTCCCCAAAACAGGAGCGTTGAATTAAGTTACCAACTCATAGGCTAATTCATTTAACAAATATTCAATCACGGGTTTGGCCTGACAGGTTAAAGCAAAGACCTAGTGGAGTGCGTGGTCCAGTGGTAGAGAGCCGAACTCCTGAACTCGAGAGGTCGTGGGTTCGATCCTCCGTCGCGGCCACGTTATTTATCCTTGAGCAAGATAATTAATCCACATTGCGTAGTACTGGTTGTACCCAGGAAGCCATCGAGATTGATTAATCTAAGTTGCAAGAACTTGTTTCGCAATCGATGTAAAATAAATATGTTTAAAACAAAGCACAGACCTAATAATTAATATGTCTTGGTAAAAGCTATGTATATCTTTAGTGCGTGGTTCAGCCGAATTTCAGATCGAAAGAATAGCCATGTTATTTATTCTTTGTTGCAGTATCAATAGATCGATAGATATTGTGTCTAAATATATTAGATTCTCAAAATATATATACCCCGTCGTCAGTAGGCTTATAAACGGTGTACATATGATATACAATTTGGCTGTTGTTGGCGTGATAGCAAAACTAAATATATATATAATTTATATAAAGGCACAAGACTAGATTCCCGAAGGATTATGACACCAAGGGGCTGTATCCAGTAGATAACCTGGAATATATAAGCTATCGATTGCACTAAGTCAGATGTTGCTCATATGAAGGTGACTGTATTATTTCTGAGCACATACATTGAGACCACAATAAAAAATGGGGGGAAAAAGAAGAAAGAAATACCGAAATGTTGTTAACATAAGGATCCCTAAGGATTGTGACACCATGGGGCTATGTCCAGCACATACCTTAGTATTGTACTTATCAGATATTGCTCGGATGGGGATGAGGACTAGTATTGCATTTATGGGCACAACTATTGACTCCATTTTGAAAATATGGAAAAAATAAGAAATCCCTACACTTTGTTAATGTCCCACACAAGGATCCCTATGACATCACGGGGCTATATCCATCATATACCTTAGTTGATTACCTGTTTATTGTACTTAGTTAGATATTGCTCGGATGGGGATGAGTATTTCATTTATGGGCACAACGGTTGCCTCCGCATTGAAAATAATGAAGAAAATTCGAAATCTCGACACTTTGTTAACGTCCCACACTGGGATCCCTAAGGATTGTGACACTATGGGGCTATATCCATCATATACCCTAGTTAATTACCTGTTTATTGCACTTAGTCAGATATTGCTCGGATGGGGATGAGTATTCCATTTATGGGCACAACTATTAGCTCCATATTGAAAATAATGAAGAAAATTCGAAATCACGACACTTTATTAACGTCCCACACTGGGATCCCTCAGGATTGTGACACCATGGGGCTATATCCATCATATACCTTAGTTAATTACCTGTTTATTGTACTTAGTCAGATATTGCTCGGATGGGGATGAGTATTTCATTTATGGGCACAACTATTGCCTCCATATTGAAAATAATGAAGAAAATAAGAAATCCCGACACTTTGTTAACGTCCCACACTGGGATCCCTAAGGATTGTGACACCATGGGGCTATATCCATCATATACCTTAGTTACTTACCTGTTTACTGTACTTAGTCAGATATTGCTCGGATGGGGATGAGTATTTCATTGATGTGCACAATTATTGACTCAATATTGAAAATATGGAAGAAAATAAGAAATCCCGACACTTTGTTAACGCCCCACACAAGGATCCATAAGGATTGTGACACCATGGGGCTATATCCATCATATACCTTAGTTAATTACCTGTTTATTGTATTTAGTCAGATATTGCTCGGATGGGGATGAATATTCCATTTATGGGCACAACTATTGCCTCAATATTGAAAAAAATGAAAAAGAATCAAAATCCCGACACATTGTTAACGCCCCACACTGAGATCCCTAAGGAGTGTGACACTATGGGGCTATATCCATCATATACCCTAGTTAATTACCTGATTATTGCACTTAGTCAGATATTGCTCGGATGGGGATGAGTATTCCATTTATGGGCACAACTATTGCCTTAATATTGACAACAAGAGGCCCAAGAGGGCCTGTGGACGCTCTACTTGCTAACATGGCTCTTATAACATCAATGAAGCGAGTGACTGCCATTTACGGTTTTTTGGAAGTTTCGGGCAAAAAAACAGCTTTTGAACTAAATCAAGGGCCATAACTAAAGAATCTGTTAAAGTTCGGTAAAGATCAGATTAAAAATGAAGGCCCTATTGTATTAACGAGGCAAAATATAGCATTTTTAACTAAATCAAGAGCCATAACTCCTCTGTTACTGGTCCGACTGGTCCAACATAGAGCTAAAAAATAATTCAATTTTTTTTTTTTAAAAATTACAAAAATTAAAAGAAAAAAAAGAAAAAAATAAAAAAAAATTAAACAAATTTAAAAAAATAATAATTAAAAAATTAAAAAAAAAAAAATTAACAAAAATAAATAATAAAATTTAAAAAAACAACAAAAGTTTGGTAACGATCGGATGAAAAATGAAGGCCCTCTCGTCTTAACGAGGCAAAATATAGTGTTTTGAACTAAATCAAGGGCCATAACTCCGCTGTTACTGGTCCGACATGGCTGGTTTTCGAACTTGGCCGAGCTTTCATTGATATTAACAATATGATAAAGTTTGGTAAAGATCGGATGAACAATGAAGCCCCTATCATCTTAACGTGGCAAAATATAGCATTTTTAACTAAATCAAGGGCCACAACTCCGCTGTTAATGGTCCTATATGGCTGGTATTCGAACTTATTTGAGCTTTCAACGACATTAACAATCTGATAAAGTTTGTTAAAGATCGGATGAACAATGAAGCCCCTATCGTCTTAACGAGGCAAAATATAGCATTTTTAACTAAATCAAGGGCCATAACTCCGCTGTTACTATTCCAATATGGCTGGTTTTCGAACTTGTCCGAGCTTTCATTGATATTAACAATATGATAAAGTTTGGTAAACATCGGATGAACAATGGAACTCCTATCGTCTTAACGAGGCAAAATATAGCATTTTTAACTAAATCAAGGGCCATAACTCCACTGTTACTAGTCCGATATGGCTGGTTTTCGAACTTGTCCGAGCTTTCATTGATATTAACAATGTGGTAAAGTTTGGTAAAGATAGGTTGAAAAACGAAGGCCCTATCATCTTAACGAGGCAAAATATAGCAATATAGCATTTTTAACTTAATCAAGGACCATAACTCTGGTGTTACTGGTCCGATCTGTCTGGTTTTCGAACTTGTCCGAGCTTTCATTGATATTAACAATGTGGTAAAGTTTGGTAAAGATAGGATGAAAAATGAAGGCCCTATCGTCTTAACGAGACAAAATATAACAATATAGCATTTTTAACTAAATCAAGGGCCATAACTCCCCTGTTACTTGGCCGATCTGGCTGGTTTTCGAACTCATCCGAGCTTTCATTGATATTAACAACCTGATAAAGTTTGGTATAGATTGGATGAAAAATGAAGGCCCTAACGTCTTAACGAGACAAAAGTTAACAACGGACGGACGACGGACGGACGACGGACGGACGGACGACGGACAACTCGGCATCATATAAGCTCTGCTGGCCTTCGGCCAGTAGAGCTAAAAATGAAAAATAATCAAAATCCCGACACTTTGTTAACGTCCCACACTGAGATCCCTAAGGATTGTGACACCATGGGGCTATATCCATCATATACCCTAGTTAATTACCTGTTTATTGCACTTAGTCAGATATTGCTCGGATGGGGATGAGTATTCCATTTATGGGCACAACTATTGCCTCAATATTGAAAAAAATGAAAAATAATCAAAATCCCGACACTTTGTTAACGTCCCACACTGAGATCCCTAAGGATTGTGACACTATGGGGCTATATCCATCATATACCCTAGTTAATTACCTGTTTATTGCACTAAGTCAGATGTTGCTCGGATGGGGATGAGTATTCCATTTATGGGCACAATTATTGCCTCAATATTGAAAAAATGAAAAAGAATCAAAATCCCGACACTTTGTTAACGTCCCACACTGAGATCCCTAAGGATTGTGACACCATGGGGCTATATCCATCATACACCCTAGTTAATTACCTGCTTATTGCACTTAGTCAGATATTGCTCGGATGGGGATGAGTATTCCATTTATGGGCACAACTATTGCCTCAATATTGAAAACAAGAGGCCCAAGAGGGCCTGTGGACGCTCTACTGGCTCAAGATAAAGTTTATGTATAAGTGGCCATAAGTCTTTCAAAAATCATTCAACCAGAACATGGCAATGATAGGTGCAACTAGGCTAAGTGCTGATCATCCATGCCAAGATTCGCTGAAATCTGGCAGAGTTCAGAAGAGACTAATGCTGGACAAAGTTTGTGTATTAAAACATTTAAAGGGTCACAACTCTGCCAAAAATCATTCAACTGAAATATGGCGATGATATGCACAACTAGGCTTGATACTGATCATTCTTGTCAAGTTTCGTCTGTATCCAGCCAGGGGTTCAGGAGAACTAGCCCAGAAAAAAAGTGTGGTATCAAAATCCTTTAAAGGGCCATAACTCCGCCAAATATCTGTAAACCGCAACTAGGCTTGGTGCTGATCATCCCTGCAAATCTGGCGAGGGGTTCAGGAGAAGTACATCAGAACAAAGTTTGTGTATTAAAACCTTTAAAGGGCCATAACTCTGCCAAAAATCATTCAACCGGAACACGGCGATGATTTGCACAACTAGACATAGAATTGATCATCCCTAAAAAGTTTCGTTTAATCCAGCCAGGGGTTCAAGAGAACTAGTCAGAACAAAGTTTGTGTATTAAAACCTTTAAAGGGCTAAAACTCCGCCAAAAGCATTCAACTGGAACACAGTGAGTATGTACAACTAGGCTTGGTACTGATCATCCCTGCAAAGTTTCAATGAAATCCGGCCAAATGAAGGCCCTTTCGTCTTAATGAGGCCAAGATATAGCATATTTCAGAAAATCAAGGGCCATGACTCTGATGTAAATGGTCCAATCTGGATGTTTTTCGAACTTGTCCAAGCTTTCATTGATATTAACAATCTGGTAAAGTTTCTTAAAGATCGGATGAAAGATGAAGGCCTTATCGTCTTAATGAGGCAAAATATAGGATTTTTAACTAAATCAAGGGCCATAACTCCACTGTTACTGGTCCGATCTGGATGGTTTTCGAACTTGACCGAGCTGTCATTGATGTTGACAATCTAGTAAAGTTTCATAAAGATCGCATAAAATATGAAGGCCCTATCGTCTTAACGAGGCAAAGTATAGCATTTTTAACTAAATCAAGGGCCATAACTCATCTGTTACTGGTCCGATCTGGCTGGTTTTCAAAATTGTCTGAGCTGTCATTGATAGAAACAATCAGGTAAAGTTTTGTAAAGATCAGATGAAAGATGAAGGCCCTATCGAATTAATAAGGCAAAATATAGCAATTTCAACTAAAACAAGAACCATAACTCATCTGTTACTGGTCCAATCTGGCTGGTTTTCGAAATTGTCTGATCTGTCATTGATATAAACAATCAGGTAAATTTTTGTAAAGATCAGATGAAAGTTGAAGGCCCTATCGAAATAACGAGGCAAAATATAGCATTTTTAACTAAATCAAGGGCCATAACTCTGCTGTTACTGGTCCGATCTGACTGATCTTCGAAATGTCCAAGCTTTCATTTATATAAACAATCTGGTAAAGTTTGGTAAAGATCGAATGAAAGATAAAGGCCCTATCGTCTTAACGAGGCAAAATATAGCATTTTTAACTAAATCAAGGGCCGTAACTCTGCTGTTAATGGTCCGATCCTGCTAGTTTTCGACCTTGTCCTAGCTCTCATTTATATAAACAATCTGGTAAAGTTTTGCTAAAGATTGGATGAAAGATGAAGGCCCTATCATCTTAATGAGACCAAATATAGCAATTTTAACTAAATCAATGGCAATAACTCCGCTGTTAATGGACCGATCTAGCTGGTTTTCGAACTTGTCCGACCTTTCATTGATATTAACAATCTGTGCAAGTTTGGTAAAGATCAAATAATAAATGAAGGTGGTAGAGTGTTCACAAGGCTTAATATGGCATTTTTCAGCAAAACAAGGGCCATAACTCCGGTGAAATTATTTCGATCTTGCCAGTTTTCGAACTTGTCCGAGCTTTCATTAATATAAAGACACTAGCAAAGTTAAGTAAAGGTCCAATTAATATTGAAGGCCCTAGAGTGTTCACAAGGCAGAAAATAGCATTTTTCAGAAAAGACAAGGGCCATAACTCCGGTGTTACTGATCCGATTTAGCTGGTTTACGAACTTGTTCGAGCTTTCATTGATATTAACAATCTGTGCAAGTTTGGTAAAGATCAAATAATAAATGAATGTGCTAGAGTGTTCACAAGGCAGAAAATGGCATTTTTCAGAAAAAAACAAGGGCCATAACTCTGGTGTTACTGAACCAATTTAGCTGATTTTCGAACTTGTCGAAGCTATCATTGGTATTAACCATCTGTACAAGTTTAATAATGATCAAATAATAAATGAAGGTGTTAGAGCGTTCACAAGGCAGAAAATGGCAATTGTTCTGTGCATTGAACTCTTGCAGGGTGGAATAATGTATGTATTTGCAAGGATGCGACAGGTGCCAGTGTTACTGACTGTTGTACTCATGAGTCCTAATTGGAGCCCAATATTTGCCTTAGCTGAGCTCTTGCCTTTTTTTTAGTGGTTACTTCTTCAAATTACTTGTAGTATTGACTTACATATTTATATTTTGTGCATTTTAGCCGTTCCACCCAACAAATACCCCATTTCCGCGATTTCTCGACATCAAAGACAAGCTCACCAGTACAGTCAAGATTAAGTTCCACCCAACAAATACCCCATTTCCGCGATTTCTCGACATCAAAGACAAGCTCACCAGTAATCAAGATTAAAAGCAACATGTACCTTCAACTCTGTATTAAACATTCTTTGCACCTCATATGGCTGATAAACTTTGTTAACAAGCAAATCTGGGTGAACACTGTTTGCATTGGGTGTGGCATATTTTGACAAGAGTGATGTTTTTCGACCAAGCGGTCGTAATGATTTTGATGCTGTTTCAGACCTATCTACATCTTGGAACATTATGACCCATCTACATTTTCTTGACATCTTGAATGAAATGTTTCAATGCATATGTTGACTTAATATTGTTATTTGCAGGTGAAAACTCAATCTTCTTACCTTTATTTACATTCGGAATGCCTTTTTGGAAACCATATCTTTTTGAAAGCCTTTGCCTTGTAAGACCCATATTGGACTGTGTAGGCACCCTGAACTTACATATTTTGTAGATGAGCTGTGAATGTCTATCTATATTATTGTACAAAATGTATTTTATACTCATAAAGTCAATTAAATCAATTATGAGTTCAATGGACCATTGAACCATATTTGAAGTTTATGTGATCTCTCCCCTGCTCATTAACACCTTTTCAAACAATGAGATCAATCACTGGTGACTTGTTTTGATGGAATTAAAACATCACAGTGGTGTCAAACTTGGGGATAAAATGTTGCTTTAAAGTCATAGCAATGTTATATTGAATAATTTCCTTCAAAATTAGTAAAGAATTAAAAAACAAGAGGCCCAAGAGGGCCTGTAAACGCTCTACTGGTAACATGGCTCTTATAACATCAATGAAGCGAGTGACCTGCCATTTACGTTTTTTTGGAAGTTTCGGGCAAAAAAACAGCTTTTGAACTAAATCAACGGCCATAACTAAAGAATCTGTTAAAGTTCGGTAAAGATCAGATGAAAAATAAAGGTCCTACCATATTAACGAGGCAAAATATAGCATTTTTAACTAAATCAAGAGCCATAACTCCTCTGTTACTGGTCCGACTGGTCCAACAGAGATAAAAAAAAATCAAATTTAAAA
Source organism: Cyrtodaria siliqua (assembly GCA_037043455.1). Classification (NCBI taxonomy): domain Eukaryota; kingdom Metazoa; phylum Mollusca; class Bivalvia; order Adapedonta; family Hiatellidae; genus Cyrtodaria; species Cyrtodaria siliqua. Next base: position 1,563 of record JAWPHD010007528.1, on the reverse strand, counting down.
AAATATAAAAAATTCAAATTAAAAAAAAAAAAATTAAAAAAAAAAAAAAATTTAAAAAAAAAAATTAAAAAAAAATAAATTCAAATTAAAAAATTCAATTTTTTTTATTTAAAAAAAGAAGAAGAAATTAAATAAAAACAAAAACAAGAGGCCCAAGAGGGCCTGTGGACGCTCTACTGGCTCTAGATAAAGTTTATGTATAAGGGGCCATAACTCTTTCAAATATTGTTCAACCAGAACATGGTGAAGATATACGCAACTAGGCTTGGTACTGATTGTCCCTGACAAGTTTCGCTGAAATCCAGCCAGAGGTTCAGGAGAACTAGTCTGTACAAAGTTAGTGTATTAAAACCTTTTAGGGGTCATAACTCTGCCAAAATTCATTCAACCAAAACACGGCAATGACAGGTGCAACTAGGCTTGGTACTGATCATCCCCATCAAGATTCGTTGAAATGCAGCAAGGAGTTCAGAAGAGGACTAATCTGGACAACATTTGGCTATTAAAACCTTTAAAGGGCCATAACTCTGCCAAAAAATCATTCAACCCGAATATGGCAAAGATATGGACAACTAAGCTTGATACTGATCATCCTTTTCAAGTTTCGTTAAAATCCAGTCAGGGGTTCAGGAGAACTAGCCCGGAAAATATTTGTGTATCAAAAACCTTTAAAGGGCCATAACTCTGCCAAAAATCATTCAACCGGAACACGGCAATGATTTGCACAACTAGACCTGATACTGATCATCCTTGTCAAGTTTCGTTAAAATCCAGACAGGGGTTCAGGAGAACTAGCCCGGAAAATGTTTGTGTATCAGAAACCTTTAAAGGGCCATAACTCCACCAAAAATCTGTTAACTGGAACGCGACGATGATATGCACAACTATGCTTGGTGCTGATCATCCCTGTAACGTTTGGTTAAAATGTGAGGAGACGTTCAGGAGAACTAGTCCAGACAAAGTTTGTGTATTAAAACCTTTATAGGGACATAACTCTGCCAAAATCATTCAACCAGAACATGGTGACGACATGTACAACTAGGCTTGGTACTGATCATTCTTGAAAAAGTTTCACTGAATTCTGGCCAAATGAAGGCCCTTTCTTCTTAACGAGGCCAAAATATAGCATATTTCAGAAAATCAAGGGCCATAACTCCGGTGTAAATGGTCCAATCTGGCTGGTATTGAAATTTGTTGGAGCTTTCATTGATAGTAACAATCTGGTAAAGTTTGGTAAAGAATTCTGGCCAAATGAAGGCCCTTTCTTCTTAACGAGGCCAAAATATAGCATATTTCAGAAAATCAAGGGCCATAACTCCAGTGTAAATGGTCCAATCTGGCTGGTATTGAAATTTGTTGGAGCTTTCATTGATAGTAACAATCTGGTAAAGTTTGGTAAAGATCGGATGAAAAATGAAAGCCCTATCGTATTAACGAGGCAAAATATAGCATATTTAACTAAATCAAGGGCCATACCTCCGCTGTTCTGGTCCGATCTGGTTGGTTTTCGAATTTGTCCGAGCTTTCTTAACGAGGCAAAAATAGCAATATAGCATTTTTAAC